>UXGD01003527.1:0-20151 GCA_900474315.1 Torymus auratus | reverse complement strand
AGGTGGCGCTGTGGCCGCCTGTTTTGTCTGTAGGTATAGGTATAGAAAAAGAAGATAAAAGGTGTTGTAGGGTGGTCACTTTACCGTAAGGGTACGGGGGAATGAATATTTTTTTTTTAATTACAATTATTGATAAAATATAGATTTTTATAATGTTTCTGGCCTCGTGAAGTACAACTATATACGTGAAAAAAGTCATTTTTTTTGTCGATTTAATATTATATCGCATATGTTCCTTTTTGTTGGTGAAGTCAACCGATAAGGGCGAGTTTCGTGATGGGAATTGAGTAGATCGACGATTGTTTCATTCTCGCGTGTATTATGGTGTGGATGAGAATTTTCGGTGAATTACAGATAACTCTATAGCTCTATATTTTGGTGAGTTTCGTTAAAGTAACTTTTTAATTTTTCGCACGGTTATCCGATATACCCTAACATGCGAAGAACGTGAATCTATATTAACCGAGCTCTGCTCTCATCACAGCGCAGAAAACATATCTATATCTCCTCAAATATACTTAATGTTTGCTCCGGTGCATTCGAATTACCACAGCCGCGGTAATACCGCCAGCAAACATACTCGCACTTAACTTTGGATTAGATAGACGACGGGAGATTCGTTCGCTGAATCTCATACCTACGCGCGATCTCTCTTATATACAAAAAATATTGACATAGAGTTGTGTATATATGTATCAAGTCTCCGTACCACCGATGGCGCCGTAATATTTGACGGACAGTTATATATCGCGCACGTCGTTTTCCTCAATTAGCACGTCAAGGACGCGCGCGCGCGTGAGATCATTTTATTCGAATTCGTATTTTTAGAGCACAATCGGTGGGATGCGTACATACACGGTGGCCGCATGTTATAATTGCCGCTTATACTATTTAATCTATATAATATATACACTTGAGCTTTTCGAGAAAGGAAAAAAAAATAATGCTCCGATCATCCGTGATGTACAAATCGGCGTTTGATCTCTTGTTAGCGTAAACCCCCCAGAATCGCAGTAATTAAGATTTTTATAAAGTGCGAAAATTATCTTTCTCCCATATCTATATACCCAACTTTTCGATTCACCCAGCGCGTCTTCAATACTTATATATATGCGCATGATGATTAGTTTCGCGCGACACGTGCGGCGCCATTTAAATCGCAAATCGCTCTCGGGTATATTTTTATCCTCCTTATGTATACACGCATACGCTTTTCGCGCGGTTATATACTTTCCACAAAAGCTGTGGCTAATCGTAAGAAACACTGCGTCTCCCCCCACCGCTGGGTCAGGTGTGCATCGTTGCGCATGCTCTTATCGCAACACCGCGTCGAAAATAGAATTATTATGCGCCGTCGTATAGTCGTTGTTCCGCGTTGTTGTTGCCACTATACTAATACTTAACTAAGCGCGTTGCGTAACCATCGCGAGAGCGACGACAGTAGAGTCATCGTGGATTTTTGCGCGCTCGCTGGCTACATGAGCGAGTAAATAATCTATATGCGAGCGGAGAAAACGCGAGTGTCCGGCGTTATTTTTGCGCCGAGTCTGCGAGCGTTGCGCAATGGTTAAGTGTATATGCGCAAATCTACAATTTGTCCATACTTAGGGGGTTTAAAACATTGAAAAAACGATGATTGGAGGTACGTCGCTCAAAAATTTTTTTTTTTTTTTTGTTCTTTGCGAGTTATGAAATAGGTGAGAGAATTTTCGAAGACTCGAAACACGATTTTAAAAAATATTGAAAAGTGTAGCCAGTGATGATTAGCCAATAGTAAGCTTACTAAACAGTGATTAAAGTAGAAGAAAAGAGATTTAATTTAAGCTAAAGATCGTAAATTTTGATCATTTTTGGTAATTCTTCACCGTAACTTTGCACTGAACCAACTGATTTTCATCCATTTTTCAGAATTTTTTAAAACCGAATCACAAGATCATTTTCGCGTGCTCGAAAGATTTTCTCGTCTATTTTATAACATAATGAACTATATTTTTTCAAATAAATAAAAATATTTTTCTGAGATGTGCCTCCAAATTTTTTTTTTTAGTTTTTGAACCTTTTAAGTGTGGACACATATTATGGATTGGCTCGTATGTATACGCGAGCAAGTCGAGGAATTTTTCAACGACGCGCTGGAGTGAAACTGAATCGTGATTTACAGAAAACTTTTGAATAACTGCCAAAGTGCTTTACTAAATAACATAATTATAGAGCTTAGAATGGAAATTAAAAGCGGAGATATTGTTATATTACAAAAACTAATATTAAAAAAAGTTTTCTAGATAACGAAGATAAGGTGTGAACTGTATAAGATAAAATTATTTTAAGATACAACAAGTTTACATTTGCAGAAGCTCAAACAAGTCTATACCTTTTCAAGCGTCTATATTTGAATTTGATCTCTTCCGTTGAACAAATAAGAAAAAATACATTTATAAACCAATGATAAAATTTCCATTTAAACGCCAACACACACGACCCATCGCTAAAATTAATAACCATCACGAATAAACCGAGCCATCGATCGCTCTTATAAACGGGCCATTCAACAGAGCTCAGGTGTGTAATATTTTCAGATCAAAGTTTCGAATTAACCACGGCGCGGTTGTCTAACGTGCCGTTAAAGTGTGTCAGGAAGGCTCTCATCAATGAGCGTTAAATTTTGCTGCCCACATTTATAATCGTCTCTTGTAACCATTACTCCGACCGGCTAACTCTCCGTTTCGGCTCTATTTTTACATTCTCTAAATTTAATATTTTTTTTTTGTCGAGCGCTGAAGAAAAAACAAAAAAACGCGCGCGCACGAGCTCTCGAATGTTCCACGTGCGGACGCATATATTCTTTATGAAAATGTTATAATATTATAAAGGTTCAGCGTTTTTTTAAAAGGACGAGATAAAAACGTCTATTAATAAAATATGAAAACCTATGTATATATGTGAAATCTCGCGATATTGCAATAGGAGCCGATAAGATACGCGAGGAATAAAAAGAGCCGTAATCGCACAGAGAAGATGATATAAAAAGCGCGGGTTGAAAACGCAACAACGAGGTGAAAGAACATCGCGCACGAGTCAGCAGAATAATGAGCGTAATATTATACATCGTAGGTGATGATTTTAAGACGACGACTGGGATTGTCGGTTTATTTCCAGGCACATGTGTATAAATAAACGAAAGATTAAAAATCAATTAAACCGATAAGCCTATATACATGCACGTGTCCGCAGGAACCGCATTATCGTGTAATTTGAAAGGAAAAAAAAAAAAGGTGATGATAACACACGCGGTATATAGTTTGGAAAAATACATTAATAACGTTATTATTCGTGTCCCTGGTATATAAATAGCCATCGGGACGTTATCTTCTTCCGGGTGGCCGGAAAACATTTGAAAATTGCCGTTCGACAGATAATACAACGTTGACACTAAAATAGACAGAAAATTACATCACACAAATTTTCCCCCATAGAATCGTTAACAAGCCTTGTACTCCTAACTTTCCACTTCCTTTCCTCCCCCACATATACACATCCCTGCTGACGCAAGAGAGAGAAAGAGAGCAAGAGACTCGAGAAAATACAAACACACATATCCCACGTCGCTCTTAAAGACCCTATACCGACACGGTATACGTCACCGAGATATACACAACGACGACGACGCGCGTTTGACGTCATCACGGTCTCAGGCCGTTCTCCTCTCGTGCACGATGCGCCGTATAATAGCCGGGTAGTAACCTTTGATCCGCGCGTCAAGAGTCGACTTTCGATCGGACAAGCAGCAGCAGCAGCGACATACAAACCGGGAGGGGGTGAAGGTTGCCGGGGGTATGTTGGTCTATCGTATTATAGGGATTTTCTTTTTTTGAAGCACGGGGTCAAGAAGATTTTTTTCTTTTTTTTAATAAACAGGTATAGATGAAGGGGGATTGGATTTATCGGATGATTGCGGTGCGGTAATGTACTTGTCGGATGATGATGTAAATACAGTGTTGTTGTTGCTGCGGGTACGAGGCTATTTTTAGAGGCAGACGTAACGCTATGCAATTGCTGGTATAATAGAGGTACGCGTCTTTGTTATTGTTGATAACATCGGTGAACGTTCAGGTATATGGGATGCCCCGTGCTTCAAACTGTGTATATTTTTTATTACAAAAGTATATATAAAAGTAATGATTTACCTTTTTGCGGCAAGTGCGTGAAGGCGGGCGTGATTTCGACGCTCCTATACCCCACGTCTTCTGAAACAAACGGCCAAGTTTTAGTATAACCTTGTCGAGAGCGAATGATCTTAAAAATGTATATGTGTTTTATTTAAATTCGTAAAAACGTATGTTATAATAACTTATATGGTAGAGTTGGAACATCGAATAGTCTATGATAAAAACAGCGCTAAAGTTGTATATAAAGGAAGGAACGAGCTGCGTTACTCGAGAACGAACAAACACTAACTTGTTTTTACGTAAAAAGGCAATAGTTAAGATAACGCCGGTTATTTAAAGGAATCGTGACAACATAATTGCTCGGAATTCGTGGTATATACCGATAATATATAAGCGACAAAATTTTATTATTTTTTCTTACACGTGTAATAGGTTTTTTGTTTTCAAGTAAACGAAAGCAGATAACACAAATGGAAAACAAAAATTATTTTTCGAGATAACACTTATTTTCCATGTATAAAATTGTCATTTACTCGCGTGTTTGTATATTATTTGTCAAGTGTATTTCAATTATCAATGATTCGAAATATTGTAAATCTTTATTGATATATAGGTATGACGCATAATACGAGGATCGAGATCTGCATTATACTTTATCGCTTCGATCTCAATTTTGAGGGTTTAATTAATGTGTTCGCGACCGCGAGTGACCGACACGCTACTATACTTGTACTTCACACGGAATATCTCGAATATTTTAGATAAGAACTACCGATTTTACTCGGAAAGAAGGAAGTTTTTGTTCCACGATTTACAATTGCCAGAGTGATACCGCAGACCAAGTGGCCTTTGCACCTACCCAAATTATATTGTCAAGTATGGGCGCAGACATATATAATACGTGTAAAATAAAGTGTAAAAATGTAATTGGAGCTTGCGTCATTCTTAAATCGAGTTGAAAAGTTATACTCGAGCTTCTTGCCTGCGGGAAAACTCCGTATGAGAGATGTAAGCCGGCCGCGTTTGGAAAGTTTCAGAGCGAGTAGAAATTAAGTGCAAGCGCGCGATAATAATTACACGTGTGCGGAAGCGTGTATAGATCATTTTCCGAGCTCTCGTAGAACTTCTGGGAGAAGAAAAAAATACTAATCAACGATCGTAAAGCATAAGCGTACTGTTCCTGGTGCAATAACATCCAGTCAACTCGTCCAGAGTCACGCGTATTATGTCTCATCTTTCACTTTAAGTATACTTTTTTGGATGAATGAATAAAATATCAATAAATTGGAAAAATTTTACGCAACGTATACGCAAAGTACATAAAACTTTGGTTACATGTGCATGTTTCCATAAAAACACATACATTGTATATACGCAATTCTATCCTCAAAACAACAAACATATTCTCTCCCACCCAACTAAAAACCAAACCCTAGTTATAGACAACGAACAATTTTTCTCCTCCGCGGTTCAACAATCCCGATAACCACAAGAGCCATCAGATATATAAATATTCTCCGGCTTCTCTGCCTCACTTACGTAACCGGCATTTAAACGCGCGCGCGCTTATGACGCAGAAAAAAAACGCGCTCGAGAACAGCGCCGATGAAAACAAAGAACCACTGCGGCTGATTAGATATTCGATGGACCTCTCTCTATACCTGCGGTCAGCTGATTTTTATCGGCTGCGGTGCCGGGAGTTTATTGGAACCCGATTTTTAGTGCGGTTTTAACGGCCGTTTATGTATATAGGATGGAATGCGAGGTATGTTTATTATTGTACTTGAGAGTAGAAAGAAAGTTTTATATATATATAATACAATTAATATTACAAACAATTGCGCGACATTATTACACCCACTCGTCATTTCGACCGCTGCTAAAAATATAATCCTAATCTCGGCCACGATATATTATCGGCAAATCTCGGGACGGGGAAAAAAACCTGTTGCTCGGACTCGCGGTTCTCCGTGCGCGCGATTTTTCAATAAAAACCATATCCAAGGACATCAATAACATCCGATAAAAATTATATTATTACGCCGTCACTCGTCGCGCGTGCGCAATCGATAGAAATCACACATTACCAATCCCCTGCGTATATATACCCTATTATTATTATTACACATCTTTGATACCACCGATCGCGGCAATCGAGTCACTTTTTACAGCGCGAGCGTAAAAAACCGATAAAAACTCTGTGGCTAAAAATATACCCATTTTTTCGCGTTTGCGTAATCGTCGTTATACTCGCGCGTGCGAGGAGGAAATGAAAAATCGCGTGGATAGGAGGAAACTTAGTAGGGGTGTAATGAGCTAGGAGATAAGACAGTGGAGGAGAGGCCGATGCGGATGGGTTTGATAATCTATTATATGCCGACGAGAGAGCGCAGTAAGATTCTGGTATAGTGTTGGAGGCCTATCATGTGTCTCTTGGTAAAAAAAAAGCTTAAATAAGCTTAATTGCGACGTTGAAAAATGAAATAATGTTTTTTAGGAACGATTATGCAAGCATTTTAACGACGACAAGTTTTGTTTGAAACTCGAAACTTATATCGGCTGTTTACATGAAACAATATATCACTAAAATATTCGATATTTATTAATCACTTTACCGATACTTTGTTTTTATAAGGCCAATTTATGCGCCTTACAAAAATTATACTCTACCCGATCAAAGGATCCATTACCCACCTAAAAAAAATAAAACGCCACAATAAAACATGCTCTGAAAACCTCCCAACTTGCTCTTCCTGGAAGCGCCGACGATTGATACTTTCAGGCGACGCAAGCCGGTACTTTTCCCCCCATTCGCTGTCACAACACAGCGCGGTACTAATTATAAAACGGCCCCGAAATAGCCTGAACTTGAAATCATTCCCCGTTTTTTAGTTTCTTTGCGGAGCGTTGCAGCGACTGTCGAGTACCTATATACATAACTTGAAGTTGACAGAAGTACGTACGAGAATTGTGAACTATTGGATGATAAATATATCAAGTGCCTCTGTCAAGAAACCCTCCGAGACAACTTCACATTTTGAGCCGCGCGCATTGAAAACAATTGATCCGAATGAAATTCTCCATATTCGCTTGATGATGCCCATCAATGAAACGATCGCGATGAGATACAAGGGGTATGCACATATGACAGGCCCGTAGTCGATGACGTCAGGGATGAATGAGAAGAGAAATTCATACTGCTATCTTATTGTTTTATATGTTTTGAAAAAGGTGATTTTGAAGTTAACTCGTAGTTTTTCTACGCATTCATACAACTGAGCTTTGGTTTCGTCACATACTTAATAGAAAGCATCGCACGAGCGTGCTAATAAATTTACTGGCGGCGCGGCAAAACAAACCCATATAACAGCGGCGCGCCAATAAACTTCAATTTCCTCGGACGGAAAAGTCGCCAGCCCCTACGCAAAAAAAAGAAACCAAGCGGCATCAACTAACCCACAAATTCACACTCTCTTTGCGAAATCCGTATAATCCCCCAGCCGGCGTCATATCAATCAATTTACCCTCTCCCTCCCTCACACATATACTAAGCTGCTTGCCTCGGACGTCAACGCGTATATATACATATACTACGCACATGCAGTGGTACGAGTAAATAAAACTTTCTTTCTCTCTCCTTCTCTTCGTCGCTTGAGGCAATTAGCACAGTTAAAGAAGTATATAGCATCATCGCTCCTATGCGCCTGCAGTCACCCGACGTCGCGATGATCCGTTAATTGTAACGGTCGCAGCAACGACGCTTGTGCCATCATATATATACACGCGGCGGCGATTTTCTGATTTCTCTCGTGATCCAAAAGAACGAGCACCGAGTTATTTCATTATAGAGTGGTGTGTTTTTGTACGGAGGTATGTTTCCTGGCGCAATTATTAACGGTGTTGATCGTAGCAGGGTTATTATTTTGCCGGGTACGTGTTGGAGACTTTTTTCGGCGATTATGTGCAAGAGAATTTTGTCGTCGATGCTAACTGGATTTGGGTACGGGAATAATTCACTCATTATCGTGGATAAACGCTTCGTAAACGCGAAACGAAGATAGCGCATGGACATTTTAAAACAACGCGAATCGTAACTCCCAGAGAGCAACTATTTCTCCCAACTTTATATACATATATCGAGCAATTTCCACACACACAGACACAGGTTACAATTTCTCAATAACTTACATAACGGGCGAAAAGTATATAGAATATAAAAATAAAACGAGCTTCTAAGGTGGCAGTTTTTGGCTTTGTATTTAAAGCCCCGGAGCTCAAAACAATGGCCGCCGACTAATTTGGCACACACGAGAGAGAGAGAGAGCTGCACAGACGTAAAATATTCAAAGGCGACGCTCCCACCGCCCTCTCCGTCTCTCTCGTTCGCTTTAAAGAAAGGCCATTAGAGCTTAATGACCCGTAAGTACGTTTAAGCTCTCGTCGTTTTATTTATTGAGAGTAGGTGTCGGATGTGGCGTGCGCGGCGAGCGTCTTAATTATATACTTTAACTTTAGCACGAAAAGCTCTCTCTCTCTCTCGCATATAAAGCTGTTGCTGGCGGCTTGAAAATAACCGCGCGATATATCGTCGTTGTATAAATCGTTGGCGCGCGGTGATAGAAGAAAAAAGGCTGTTTATAGCGGGAGTACCTATATATTGCATAATATTTTTCGTATCGATCTTTATCAAGTCGTCGCGAAACCTACATCCTCGTGCCGTTTTATATACTCCCCGGTCTTCTCATCTTTATCTCCACACCTCGCGCAGAAATATACCTCTCGCGGTTGTAATATCGCATCGAATTCTGCATACTTTCGCGGTTCCTGCTGCTGCTGCCATCGGTTCGTATATATTTTTAGACTCTCGCGGTGTCTCTCTGAGTCACTTGCTGAATATTCGATTATAACGATCGCCGCGTTTCCTCCTTTTATTCTTTTTTAGAAATGAAGAGAGGAGCAGAGGCGCTCAGGTAGGTATATATACAGATTAATCGAGTGAATTCTTGAAATCGCGTCGTTTATTATTAGAACGATTCTTCTCGTGTCTGACGTTTCCTTTGTTTCCCAATGTGTATGTGTGTGGGTTTATTGGAACACGAGACGTTTTTTTTTTTCGATTTCCGCGTGGTATTATTTCGAGATAACCTGCGATTAATAAGAATACGAGAAAGAGAGGGAAGAAATATTGATACCTAACGTGAATTTAAATATAATTGTTATATATTGTACTGCTGAAATGTGGGTCACCGGGTTGACAAGTGCGATTTTAAAAGCGTTATATATTATTTAAACTTTCGGTGCAATAATAATGTTGTCTAGAAACCGTTATAACGCTATTTTGCGCGCGTTGTAAAATAAAATCGCTTTAAAATCATCACGATATATATTCAATTTGCGGCGTTTATTCACTCTCATTTATCGGCTTTTAATAACCTTCTCTGAAAATGCATCATATCGCGCGTGAGCTAAAATCAGAGAACAAAAGAAGAATCAGTCTGCATTTCTTTTTTTTATTCCTGAAGGTATCGGCACCAGGCCACATGCCCTTAATCTATCTTCATAAAAGTCTTAAACTACGAAATATTTTCAAATTATTTCTATAGTCTGCACTTTCCACCAACACGTACCTACAAAACGCCATAAAAAATGATCGCAAAGACGCGGAAACCCACCATATCTAAAAATAACCTCTCAGGAAAAGAGTCGTGTCCACTCTCCTGTATACATTCGCAACTTTTGCACAACACAGCAGTACCTAGTCATCGCGTAAATTCGCGCCTGATCGCAAAAACCGACTCATAGGCGTATACAGGCCTGATTACAACAAATTGCAGATATAATCCTCGCGCGCATGGATATATTCGCGCAGGGTCGCGTGACCGCCTCGTGTTCCCCGCGTCGTTGCGCAATGTCCCACGCGCATCCCATGTGTGCATGTGTGTAAAAGTGTAACTGGCGCCGGCGGCGGTGGATAACGCGCGCTATTATATAGGGTTGACGTGTCGTTCCGAGAAGTATATATAAACGCGAGAAAGGTGAGGAGGTGGAATGCGAGAGTGACTAGGGGGTTTTTCCCCTGGTCTATAGGTGAGGTGTTTTGATTGAGGATTTTGTAATTTTGTTTTGGACGCGTCGGTTCAAAACAATCGCAACAATCAAGGCTAAATGAGTTGTGCTGAGTGTGATTTATTTATTTTACGTTCTGGTTTGAAACTTTTATATTAACAAATAATACATTTTACCAATTCCACATGCCAAAACGATGAAACCAATCGGTATATCCATCAATCCGTATATACATTCCTTAAAACTTATAATTATATGCACTCCCTGCGCCTAATTAACTTCCTCGAGGAACGGAACGAACGAGTCTCTGCGATAGCTGTCAGATGATGTATATATACATTATATCAAATAATAAAAGATATGTTGCAATCGCGTAATCGCGTTCCTCTTGGAAAATATTTATATATAGGTACGCGCGCTTTCTCTCTCGTGGCTTTTGAGGTTTATCGACAAAACACAAATTCGAGAGTTACATCTATATGTATCGTGCAATATTGCATCAAAAGAGAGATAATAATGCGATGGGTGTAACGAGCGACGATATAATTGATAGCTTGATTGAAGGAGTCACGAGTTTTGCAGTATATACGATGAAACAAAGTGCACAAATGTGTGTGTGTGTGCATGTCGCCGCATTGCTGATCGTAAATATTACGGTACATCGGAAATCGCATTACAAATACCGTATAATAGTTGTATAATACTTGACAAAGTGCAATAATCGTATACAGCCGGATAATTATTATGTCATTATACACACGCTCTTCGAATGACGTTGTAGAATCGCGCGTCTATTCTTTTCTATCTCATATATTTTTCTCTTTTTCCTTATATAAATCTTTCTCGTTCTCCGCTCTGATTAATTATACAGATTTTTCCACTGCGACACTTTATACCAATCATTTGTATGTATTATCCTCGCGAAATTCAACTTATTCTCGCCGTCTATATAATGCCGAGTCAAGCGCAGCCGATATAACCTCGCCGATTCCTCGACAATATATATATATATATATAGACCGCGATAACGATAGCACGTTCTAATAAAATGAAAGAAAAAAAAACATTTATATTATATACTGCACACCTCGCGCGTACAAAAATGCAACCCTATCATACAGCGCGCGCGTCTATTAATACACTTCCCCACTTTATCCATATCTGCAGTCTGCAAACTCATCGCGATTAGGAAACTCAAGTGCGCGCTGAAAGTAGTAGAAGCGCGCATATAGGTATATATAAAGTGCTGCTGATGCGTGCACGCGGCAAAAAAGCAATCGTAAAAAAACCAACACACATACATACAAACACAGAGAGACGTAGAAACTGTTGTATAGTATATATGTATGTGCGCGATCGTTTATCCGCGGCAGAGGTCAGCGCGTATTTATAGATCGGAAAAAATTGAATTTCCGCACTCGGCGAGCGAGCGCGACACTGGACTCGTGGAAAAATCGTTATGCAATTAAAAACCTCTCCGCCGGCGTTCTCGCGCTATTGCGAAGATTATGTGCGAGGTAAATATAGAAGCGAGCGAACCGTATTGACACGATTTACGAGTGTTTGTCCACGCGCGCGCTACCGGAATCTATATAGGAGGAGAATTTTTTTTTTCTTCTCCTTTGCTGCCTCGGTGAATTTCATGCAGCTTAGGTGTATGATTTTTGGTTTTGGTTGAGATATTGATGAGTATAAGGGTTCAAGAAAGACTTTTCATAATTATAGACATTTTAGTATAGCTTTTGAGAAAATGTGTTTACATTGGTCAAATATATCTTTAAAAGAGTCGATGTTAAAGGTTGAGTAATAGTGAATAATATTGATCTTCGCAACATTTATACGAGCATCCTACTATTCCGCGAAAAACATCTCTATAGATTGACGGATTAAAAATTCCGATAAGCGCGTGAGAAATAAATGGAGGTTGTAACTAAAAAATTTTGATTAATTAGATCTATAAAAAGATTAATAAAACACAGTGGTTACGCAAAAGGCACGTGTATATTATTATCAATAGTTTTATCGTCGAGCGTAGAATCTAATCTCTGCAGTTGTGATTGAGGTAAATAACTATATAATTATACAAAAGTACGTTGCGCAATGCGTCTTGCCAGTTTTTTTTTTTTTTTTTTTTTTTTTTTTTAATTGAGAGTGCTATTTTTATTTATGTCAAAACAAAATTAAAAATTCTAACTCTAGTAACAGAATTATACCGCGCAAGTTTTGATAAATCAGCTGGGATCAGAGTCATAAATCTACGCGAACAGGATGATTGCAGCGAGTTTTAAAAATAGAAGATTAACGCCCATGGTCATGTGATCATATTTTTTTATTATTACACAGTCTCTGGTTTTCTAAAATTATTACTGGTAACCCTATACATGATCCCGAGCTAATGAAAACGCGATGCATTAGCCTTGACAATAATAACGTATTTATATAGCTAACAAAATATTTATAAATATATAAAACTTGATAAAATCTATTCATCTAAGACTACAAAATTATGACAATTGTACGTACGATACGGTTATCGAACGATGAAAATTTTTAAACACACATTATATTCAACCTATCTCGTAATCTATTGTAGAAATCTTATAAGCATATTTTAGCTATAAAATAAGCTAGATTTTCAGAATATGGTTCATTTTTAGCTAAAATTTAGCTAAAAACCCTTCAATAATGTCACGCGTTTAGCTATACCTACATGAGGCTAAAATATGCTTAATCCTTCCCAGAAATGTTAACCATCATTATCTATTTTTTAGCTAACTTTATGGCTTGGAACAAAATACAACACTTATAGTAGTCTTTCTTTTCAGTTTTTAAAGAAAAATTAGTAAATTTCCAGCATAAGAATATCGCTTGTCAAGGGAGACCAAAAAATTAGCTAATTTTTAGCCGGATCATAGTCAACAGGGTAGCTCATTTATAGCTAAGAAATCTAGCTAATTTACAACAGCTTAGCTAGAATTATTTCTGCCACTACAGCACCGACAATCGCACCCACGCAAACAAACGCCCCACCACAACAATCTCTCAGACCCCCGCGCGCCACTTATACAAAAACATAACACGCGCGCAACAAAACCGCCTCCGATAAGAATATTATGCACTTATATTATGTCCTATCGCTTTTCCTCTTTCTCGCTCTGTTTAACGAAAACAACAATGGCCTCGCGTTTCGCAAGCTACTTGCACGCGCGCGCCTGCTTTTATCAACGACGACCAGAGAGACAGAGACGACGACCGCGTCATTTATTTCCAGCTATTTTATATAAGTAAGTACCTATATACCAGAAAAAGGAACATCGGATTTAGATGGGCTATATTTCGCGCGACGCGCGAGCTGTGTCCTGGTTTAAGCGAACGAGAATAACCGATCGGAGGAGAGACAAGATGTCGGTGATCGAATCCGCGAAGTTTTGAGGTTTGGAAGTGGTTGTGGCTGGATCACTGGGGTTTAAATATAAAGCTGAGAGAAGTAGCGGTGCAGTTTCGACGAGCCGAGGTATTTGGAGAACGGGGCAGATATATATAAAGTTTTTTTTTCATTTTTCCCGCACGCTGCGTACGGAAATAACTGGTGGGCGCGGGTCTTGATGGATTGTACCTTTCGAAGGATGGTTAAAAAATAGGGCGACGGTGGATTATGAATTCCATTCGAGAATAGGATGAAACGGGATTAAACGGATCGTTCGTCACCAGAGTGGCTGTGATTCGTACAGTTTGCAAGTTTATTTTCATTTGAGATCGATCGAAGTCGGATGATAAATATATCGTGCGAGCTTAACAATGAAACCTCGTTTTCCAGATTCATTATGTATAAACTTCTGTCGGTTATTCAACAAATTTCATATCGCAATTATGTTATTCAAGCGTTCGTATAATTGACCTGAATTGAAAGCTTTTAGGGAAACATTTAAATCGCCAGAGGTAATGTATAAATATATGCATCGCGTTATTCCATTCCAAATCTCGTGATTATCGGATCACTTATAGCTCTCCAATATTAACTAAACGGAAGAAAAAAGTTCTTCGCGCAACGATAAATATATATAAAACCCACAGCGGCTATTTTTCAACGTCAAGATCATTGTTTCCTTAAGAGGAACGCGCCGGCTCGACGTCCTTCGGACAAAGTAGATAATTTTTTTTTCACCAGCTCATTGTGTTTAGCTTAACAAGGAAAAGCGCGCGCGCTCACCTACAGGTTTATAAATAGCATATTTACGTAACCTGGATATAGAGTCCGATTGTCCACCGGGAGGACGACAAAAAAAACAACAAATCGTATGTATTCGACAAAATTTTACTGTTTTGCCTTTTTTAATGAACTTTGGCAGGTATCAGCTTTGCACTACGACTTGTCATTCCACCTGTGGCGTATATTATTATATTATGAGGACAACGACACCAAAGGCGGCTCTCGCTTCACGATTACATACATTATACGCCGAGAATTGCAGGTGTGCACAGACACGAGCGTACATATTTATTTCGTCATATTATTCGCGATTATGCAAGGAGAAAAAGTGTCCGCGCGTGCTTTATACGAGTACTCTTTTGTTGCGCGATAATATATAATTCGCATTCTATCGCGCGTTGCTGCTGCGTTTTGCAGCTGATTGTGTAAGTAAATGCTGGGATTGAACATTGGAAGCGAACGATATACGTAATGAGAGAGAAGATGTTCGAAAGGGGTGTGATGTCGGTGTTTGCAGTGCGAAGGAAAATTTTAATTATTCGGGAGGACTAAAATATAACCAATTAATGGCGCGTGTGATTCACGATTAAACTACGCCGATGAGTGGAAGTGAATGCAGTAGGAATCGTATAATATGATCAAGCGAATTATTTGTATCTAATCATTCTTTAAGAATGTATTATACGTGTGTGTAATACGTCCATGTTGAGAAAACAGAAACCTTATAAGAGCCATGAAATCAGCTTTATCGTCTACATGACATTACCTTTTTTTTTGTCACCCCTCAATCAAACCACTGAAATTCGTATATTACGCAAGCCTTCCAATTTAAACAACCTCTTAATTATATATTTGGCAATCAACAAAACATATATAGAAGAAAAAAAATCGCGCGTGTTTCTGTTTTCGTTCAAAATCCCAGACTTCGTTAAATATTAAATATCAATTCACTCGTTCTCTCTCTCTTTCCCTACTGCTCATAAAAAAGCCAATAATCATTCATTCGCGACCGATAAGACTACATATTCGCCGGCTGGCAGACTCGATTCTTTTTTATATTCAGGCGCATATTGTTTGCTTTCGCTCTGCCATACATAACAAGAGCCAACAGACTGCACACGCGCGTGCACGAGAAAGAGAGAGAGAGAGAGCTTTTCGAGAACGACACGTGTCAATTTTCAAACGAAATGCATTGGTTCACTACGTCGCAACTTTTGTTGTGTGTGCCGTACACACAATGCGCGCCACGCGAATGTCCATAAACTTTTAACTATTAGCGAAATGCATTTATATATTATATTCGACGATGCCGTTGTTGTTCTTTGGCACGGCTGTGTAAACTTTTGCGGGGCACGTGTCGCTTGATAAAGATTTTTTTACACGTTTCTTCTTATCTCTAAGGTAATAGGATGATGAGCTAACGCGCGCGATTTACATTCGGAGCCCGTTTAAATTAGCATTTTTTTTTTGTCGTGTAATATTAGACAAAAACCGAGATAACTGCGTGCGAGATGCGTTATATATTTCTGTATAAACGATGATTCATGTGGAGTTATAGTCAAGGGGGATATCATATATTTGACATTGAAAAATAACTGTATAGTTACGAAAAAGTTACGTTTTAATCTTTTCAAGCACTATTTGAAGACTATTCTTATCTTCAGTGACCGTTTTTTGTCCACTTTCCCCACGTTAAATTTCCATAAAAAAAAATTGATGTGAGGTTAAAATTGTATCACAACACCGTTTTCCTATGTACACAATTTTTTGTTTTGACCTATATAGAACAAGGAAAACTTTATCGTCGAGGTATGCCTCAACTTATCTTTCCATTTTTTCAACCGAGTTAGGGGAATAACTTTTTGTAGAATTGAAAATATATATACCAAATTTCTCGGCCACCCACACTCCCGTCACCTAAAAACCGACCATCGTTTCTCAAATCCCAGATCTCGTACGAAAATAACCGAATCAAACCTCCCCAAAAAGATTTGCTGCAGACTTAGCGCACCCATCTGACCGCGATTCAAGCAATTAACTCTACTTCGCGTATGCGAGTTAATTTGCATAATGAATTTTCTCCCTCCTCCCTTTCGTAACTGCTCGCCTACGAATCCCCTTTGTCATCGCACACATATACACACACTCTCTTTGTGGCGCCGAATTTAGCCGTTGACTGAGCTAAAAATAGCAGCCCGCGCCGGTGGTGGGCTGAAACGTGTATGTAGGCATATAGGCGCACGTGGGACCGTTTCCGCACGTGTTTTGATAGCGCATGGAGAAGGGCGGAAAATTAGTTGGCAATGGTATACCTTTCGTGCGGCTCGGTTTGTGTATTTAGTTTATGGTTAAATAGGGGTATACCTATAGGCAGAAAGATTGCATTAGTTGGTTGATGATAAAATTGTCTGAAATGCTGTTATAGCCTTTAAATAAATGTAGGGTGACTTAACCAGTGAATGAAAGAAAAAGGAAATAATTGTAACTTTTGTTATTTAATTAAGTAGTTTAAAAATGGATTAAAAGTTTAAGCCCTTTTGAAATTTATGTTCTAAAATGTTGAAACTTTACGTCGGTGAGTAAATTTTGAATAAAGAATAAAAGTGAAAATTTTATTTAATAAAAATCTGTAAATATCTCCTAAAACCCAGTAAATGAACAGGCAATCTTAGAATCTAAATACGTGTCGCCAGTGAATGAAATACATCGCCAGTGAATAAACACTTACTAGCGGCAATTTTATAATTTTATTTTATAACAAGATAATTTCTTTTATGCAGAATATTTATATAAAATGAAATGAAAATTTGCAAGGATTCGAAAATTATTATCGTTATGCTAGAGATAAACAATACATAGAAAGCTTGATATTTTCATCTATTTAAAGAAAATGTTCATTCACTGGTGCCTGTTCCACCACTGGTGAAGTCACCCTAAGTATAATGTACGATTTTATTTTCTGACGTTTAAAATGATGATAAAATTGTCCGAAATACTGCTAGTCTTTGAATAAATGTAGTATAGTGTACGATTTTATTTTCTCACGTTTAATCTTTTTCTATATCAGTGCATCATCGTGGAACCATAATGCCGAGACTATATTTCTATTCTGTTATGCGAGTAAGTTTATAATATCATGGCGTTCGTGTTCTGATAAAGTAAGCTGCAGATGCGTATTATTCAATACCGGTAATTATATATATATTCGTTACACTTTATCGCTTTAAAAATATAATATTATTATAGCCTTCTATTTCGGACGTTTATATATATACCCAGAGTTACGAGCCGTATCTTACGACCACAAAATTATATTCTTACTCTAATTATACAAATTGACGAGCGAATATAGTCGGGATAACGCTGTAACGGTGAATTTCTTGATTAACGGTTTATTTTCGAACGCAGCGATATAGGTATAGCTAGAAGTAGAAGAGAATCACTTGTGAAATCGCGCGACCTGGGCTCTTTTTTTTTCGCGTCCGGAAATTCCCCGTGTTAACTTATACGTTAATATGAAATTATCTCGAAATAGATAAAACCGTATAAATAGACGCTCCAGTTCTATAAATTACACGCGCGGCAACTGACGCGAACACCGATAACGGCGCACTTTATTTTAGAAACAAAGCCAATATAATTCCAAAGGTCAATCATTATTTATTTAAGGCTCGGCAGGTACAGATAACACATTAATATCAAAGAATGGGAACGGTATATTTTTGGGAAGAGAGAGACAAAAAAAGGAACGTTAATTAAATATACGTATTACCTAAATTTATATACGTCTCTATCTATGTTTGGCCAATTTTCCGAAAGTCTCATTCACTTGTTAACGTAAACAAAGGTATTGAAAAATAGAAATACACACGAGAAGCTAAATAAATGAAAAAAAAAAATGTTTTTAACAAACAAACTATTACACATGTTTACGATAACTGAACGATACGATATATACATTTTTTTCGATTATTTATTTAACGGGTCGTAAATAAACTCGTTAGAATAATTTTTTTCCGACTAACCGAGCTACTTACATTGATATTATCAAACGTTTATTTTTAGAACAACACACAGGTCGTCAACTATACGACACCACACGCACCATACATATTTATATCTATATATACGAAGCTTTAACTTTCGTTTCCTCGTCGCGCGTTTTTCCTCGTTGCGCGCGCGCGCGGGAACTTTCTTAAGGTCATACCCAACTAGTCGCACATAATATCATAATCATAATATGATAAGGCCCTATAATCATCGCTGTCACTTTCAACACCGTGAATTACTTCATTCCGCGTAATTTTTCCTCGTATAGAATCGTGGCTTCCGACGCCTTTTGATATACTCGAAGGAAAAAAAAGCAGTACACGTAAATTTAAAGCAGCAGCCAACAGTGCCATATAGTAATAGACAGGTATATATAGGCTGAATATATACGTACACACAGTGTGTATGTAACGGCAACGGCGCAGCTTTTGGCCGACGGCCGGATATCTCTAAGATTAGCCGGGCCCGAGCTATTAATAGACTGACATTTTCGGATAACGGCCACCTCGAACTCTCCGCGTTTCTCTCTCTCGATCCGTTTTCGATATGTACCTATGTATAGACGGTAAACCGCGGATTTCGATGCGCGTCTCGCTTGTAGTTTTTCTACTTTTTTGGCTGTAAGTGTGCGTTTGCACATATAGTCGGAAGATTCGCGTTTTTTTTACTTCTGGAAAGTTTGGCTACGGCTTGTTTTTTTGTTTTCTAGGGATTTTTCGTTGGATCGCTTCCATGGGAAAAGAATGGCAAAAGAATTATCACGGTCGCGTTTGTAGAAAACTTTTGCAATTCGCTACATCGACAGGTTCGAGGTACGATATAAACATTAAGAGACGAGAGACTAACGTAAGTACGCAGTTGAATGAGTTATTTCGGCCCGATGTCTAATTTTAATAATATGATATTTCGCCCGAAGCGATTTCGCTGTTCGATGGGGCATAAATCTTTTTCGGTTATTTCGAGAAAATGTACTAATTTTATTCCTGGCACTAATAATAGACAGCTCTTAAGACGCAACATCTCTTTTCTCTTTTAAAACCCGTTATAGCGACGATAAAAGTTTATATAGTTCGGAAATAGAAAATTTCTGGAATTCTCGCAACAACGCTGACGTCTTCGAAAAACTTATTATTTTCTTTTTCTTTAGTTTAATAAATGTTATTGTTGATTGGCTACAAGAGTGCGTCACAGAGCTTAAAAATAAGACACTTTATGGACACTTTTAAACATTTAAAAACACATTTGTAAATTGCTGTTTGCGTCATTGGACGCGCGCTCTCTCTCGACGGGTGTAAATTATTTTTGCAATAAAGAAAACTATTTTTATACAAGTCTTTCGAATGCAAGGTAGCTATCATTATGTACGACTTGCACAGAACGATCTATACTTTTACAAAGTTGTTGAAATGTACTTTAAAATTCTGTCATGTAATATTTATGAATCGTACATGCTTCATCCGTTGTACATAATAATAGCACCTAATTTTCTAATATAAGAATATTCACTTCATGATTGCAGTTTTCTTTAATCAACATTGTCACTCAGAAAACATATACATGTTTTCACACTAAACAACGGATTATGATGCATTCCTCATTTTTGAGGTTAGAAAATAAATCCAAACGAAATGATCTAATACGAACTTTGAATTATAATTC
>UXGD01003526.1:0-20152 GCA_900474315.1 Torymus auratus | reverse complement strand
CTATACTACATGACTGACTACAGGCTAGTCAGTCCGGGTGAGACACTTGTCTTGTCAACCTTCGACTCCGGGATTCCTTGAAAATTAATTAGAATAAACTTCCTGTAGTTATGAAACTGTAGACTTTAACATGTAAGCAGTGCTGCCAAATAAAAAAAGGGAAAAATGTTAGCATGTGTTAATCCAAGTTTTTACTATCATTTTTCTATATAACTGTAAAATTGTATTAAAATTATATTCAGGAAGTATATCTATAATATAATTTTAATAACTTTTTATCAAGTTTATTCTGTATCTGCCTTCTTTTTTAGCTTATTAACCTCTGTGCCCTCTTATCACACTCGCTGTCGATATCTATTGATATGAAGATTTAAGTAATCTACATATTAATATCATATATCCTGGAGCATCGAAGTTCAAGCTATGAAAAATAAATATCCACAAAATCGACTACTAAACTATACTACACAAGGTAAATTCACTTCAAGATATATAAAGCCCTCACGCAGCACCTCGACAATAACCCGTCACCGATCGACCACCAAATCGCAGCTCAATCAAAGACCATAGCTATACCATATAGAAGCGCGCGTGCGCAGCTTCCCCGTTATCAATCCATCGAACCAAGACGCTCCATAAAGATTGCGATCAGATTGAATCGCGGCGTCGAGTCATCGTCGCCATCGTTAAATTCACTTCCCCGAACGAGCGTGTGCAATACACATATATATCCTACCTCCTACATATTCGAATCATCGTCGTCGTTGTCGTTCTGAAGTCGCGATCCAGACAGATAGCCGGTTACTCCTGCAGAGAGAGACAGGTTCGCGCTTAATCAGTCGGATGTGCAGGAAGATCGGTCGTCGGATTTTATTGTGTAGGTCCAGGGTATATGTGTATTGGATTTTGATGGGTAGATTTGGATTGAATGACAGTTTAGACAAATATGCACCATAACCTACAAAAATTAATAAATGACCAAAAAACTTTAATATTAACATACTGCAGTCTATTTTTAAGTTCATGCCAGGCAAGACTTACGCATTCGAACCCGTCCTCCTACATATCTCTCCAAACAAACTAATTCCACCCTGAATACTTTTCGCAACTACGCAATCTCACACCTTGCCGCAAGAATCATCATACCTATCGCAGCGCATTGTCGCGACCCGAGCGCTTCATTAGCAGCACCCATCATACACTCTCGCTCTCCCTCTCTGTGCCATTGAACCGCTGCGCTATACGCGCTTTGATCTCGCGGGGGGTGTTTGCGCGCACCGGCGTTTGATAGGACTCGGAGATACGCCTATATACACACACATGCATGTGTAGATTGAAATGCAGCGGCATCTCTCGACGCGCAATTATTCAAGTGGAACGTGACGCACTTTGTGCGCGTCGATGACTTATCGGCGCTGTCAGGCAAGAGAGAGAGAGAGGAACAGGAAGGGCCTTTGATCGCTAGTGACGGGGGCAAAGTCGTGGAGGGGAGGTCGAGACGTTTTAGCGGAAGTTTGTCGCGAGAGTAAGGGAGAGAGAGAAAGATCGCGAGAGATGGAAACTGTGTGGAGATGCTTGTGACTTGAATGGTACAGGTTATACTGAAGTGCTTTTTGATTGCTCGATATATTATTGTTAAAGTTCTTTTTTATTATAATGATACGTCGATAGTATTGATGAAGTACTTTTGCAATACTTTATCAATAGCAACTACAATATTTTAGCAACGGTACTTTTGAGTTGTTACTTGACTAATTTGCCCTCCTTGAATCAACAACCCCCTTCATCATCGTTAATTAACAAACGAGCACACGAATCTCCCTACTGCGGTGTATCTGGACATACCCCTTAGAGCACACGCATAAACAATGTTAACGGCGCACTGAGACACGATTCCACTCCTGGGCCCTTTAATGTACAATCAAAAAGATTATTATCGTTGCATTACTAGCCTCAGATGACTGAGTACTGGTGTGAATTGTTATTAGCTATATGTATAATAATGTAATTATGATATTTTGCAGGATTGACTTATTGTTGAATTCAAATGTTATGTAGTGAATTTAATATAACAATAAATAATAGAATAGGAAATTTGAGAATATGTATTAAACGATTAGGTAAAGAAATTATATTCGTTAATTGCATGAAAAGAGAATAATAATTAAAACAAAACATTTTTAAACATTTCTACTTTAACATTTGTTGTTATAATATAAATATCTTGCATATTCCTATCCAAATCATTATTTAATATTACGCAAATAATAAAAGTAAGATTACTAAATCATTGTTACTCTTTTTTTACTGATCACCTCTTTTTCGGAAACACAAAATGAGGCTTCTGTAAATAAGTGCATCGACTGAAAGAATAAACCTGCCAATTAAAATTGTTATTGATGTGACCAATAACTGATCTACCTGATTTTTACATGTCAGTATTAAATGTATCGGAGATGCGAGAGGTGCATCGAAGAATGCAAGCTAAACGACTTCGATTTTTATTAACATAATTTTCAGCTACTACTAAGTCACTTATTTTTATAATACTCTAGATAGAAATGTCATAAACGTCTATATAACATTTTTACAATCTACATATCAATAAAAGTGTCTCCAAGTACCTTTAGTTAAATAAAGCATCTCGTATGGTAATATAGGTTTTATGCACCGGTGAATGACCAGTCACCAGTATGTGTCCACTGAGTTGAAAACCATATTAAAAACGAATATTTTTCGTACTGTTAATTGCGGAAACTTTAAGATTTCCAGCAATTTTTGTACAATTTCCTATATTCAACATAAAATATTTTGCCTTGAATTGTAAACATGGGGGGTGGTCATACACTGGTGTTTTTACATATTCTATGTTTTTTAATTAACTTTACATTTATTTATACATTCTTCCAGAAAAATTTGACATTTATTAGAAAGTCCAAGTATCGTTGAATCAATATTTACCGCTTATTTTTACTTAATTAATCAATAAATATTAAAAATATCTATTTATAATTGAACAAATCCTTAACTGGTCACTGGTGCATTGACCTTACAAGTACAAGTGGTCTTGGATTGGACTCATTAATACATATATCATTTCGCACCTTATCACAATCAACGACAATAATTAAATATTTGTTTCCACATCGCCTTCTAACAGCAGCTCCTTAACGACCTCAAGGAACATTCGCACCGTCTTATAGAACCACGATCATCGAAGATCTGTTCTCACTATACCGCAACCACTCACTCACTCGCTGAAATCCCGAAGCGTGTCGTCGCGAAAGAAACATCTCCTAATACGTGTACGTAACCCGGCGCAAGCATCTAGATAACACAGCGCGCGCGTACGTTTCCCAGGCGATGAGTTTGCCACGGGTAAATACGGGGTGACGGCGGCATGAGAATTAGCTTTGTGGGTCAGTCCGTACAACCACCGCGCCGTGTACACGCATGCGTAGACACACACACGTGCATGCATGCATCCCCCGCAGCAGTTGCCAGTTGTCCGCTTCGGTCTAATTAATACCAATCGATCCTAATTCCAGGCGCGCCAGCTTCGCCGCGTTTACCCAGCCACCCCAACGGTGACCAGAGTTGAGTGGTATACTTGAGACTCACGCCGATGTACAGCTGACGGTGACTATGCAATGCGTGTGCATGGATGGATTGCCGAGCGATGTGCATGCGTGTTGGGTTTGCTCCGATGCTGTATGTGGAATTCGCTTGAGTGCGCTTCGTTGTCGTTATTTAACTGTCCGGGTGAGGATAGTTGGGAGGTCTAAGAGGTGACTGGATGTTTGTCTTGTTGAGGGTTTTTTTTTGTTTTATTTCAGATTTTTTTGGAAAGGTTTAGGACCAAGAAGTGAAAATGAAGCGAGTATGTTAAAAGAATTTTATTTTTATTTGTTATCGTATGAGATATAGTTTATATGAAATTTTGAAGATGTGCTAGCATAACAGAAAAACTGTAATTATACTGATACTAAAATATCAATAAAATTAATTGGTAGAACTAAATAATTTTCTACCATCGTAGTTATGATTATTTATTTTTATATATTTTTTCAAAATATAACAAATTATCTTATTTTACATACCGTAATTGTTGCAGAAATACTGTATGCAATCTACATTTTTGGACTTCGATAATTCAATAAGCCAATCGGGACCACTCGCTAAACTCCAAGTCTAGGATTAAAGCGCACAATACGTCAAGTCTATCTATCGTAATTCAATTAAAAATTTATCCCTTAATCCGATTAAAAAGAGAGGTAGGGCGGTACATAGGAGAATGATACATACTGTCAAACTATTCGGGGCAATTTAACGCGCTTCAAATAAACCTTGCCTTTTCGGGTCACTGATAATTTTCAAATTGGATTACGAACCAACTATGAAGTTACTTCAACGTTATATAAAACTGTTTCTGGAATCGAATTTATTTTCTTTTCCGTAAAAGTACATTGTTTTAAAGAGAAAGAAAATATACTTATAATGCCAAGCTTTACTCTTCATTTTATGGGATTTCTCCCCGGTTCTTCGCAAATTTTCCTACAATAAAGTTAGTATCGGAGATGCGTTCCGCTGTTATATCGGAAGATCGATTGCAAGTGGCTCTTAACGTCTTTTATCTTCGGAAAATTGCACATCAGTTTGGCCCGCTTACGGAACAATTTGAATTTCAAATTTTCTAACCTCAAAAGTACGCGATGTTGAGAATTCGCGATTTTACGTATAAGCTACGGCGCGTAGTTGAAGAAAACGTTCCAACATTATTCATGGAATTCAGTATCTCTTTATTAAATTCACTTTTCAGAATATTTGATTTCCGAATCTCCGATACATACATTCCTAGTAATCGAAATTACAAAATTTGTTCCTTCTTAAGTATAAAATAATCCAATGAACAAAGTTAAATGGATTCCCCGTTACTTATCTATAGCACATTTAAATTACATTTAAATTACAAAGAGACACTTCCACCCAAAAGCTTCGCCATGGCTGCGTCATCGAACTCTCATTAACAAATCCCTCTTCCATACGCAGTACAAAAACCGGAACGCTAGAAGAAATACATCGCGAGTCTAACCCGCCCTCCTCATTTGTAATCATGAGCCTCGCGCTGCTCCACTAAACTTTGTTTACTTTTTCCTCCAGCTCGCGCGATGTGTATCTATGAAGTTTGCCATTCCGCCCCGTCGCCTCATCGATTATTCGCCCGCGAGAAAGAGAGTGCGTGCATTGTAATGCGCTAGCTACACGGACTTTTCCTTTGCGCAACTCTGAGGGAGAGAAGTTCAGCTATAGTACGAGAGGATAATGGATAAAGTTGGGCTGATTGACGCGCGCTGGTGTGTCTCGATCGTCGTTCTGTTCGTTAAAAGTGTGTCGGGGTAGAGCGAGTGGTTGGGACTTTATGTCTACGAGGTGTTTTGAAGCTCGGTGGATTTGAATTGTAAAGATTGGTTAAAAATTCGAATGAAATGATGGCGAGTAATTGACATCTTATGAGATCATCAGAGTGTGCTATGAACACAGATATACAAATATTATATTTTAATAAAACATTTTCTTATAATAGTCTCTTAAAGTCCAAACATCAGACTTCGTGCAGTCGAATTCAGTATTAACTGAAGAGAGAGAAAAAAAAATTGACTAGTACTGTGAATATAGAACTTATATGTATAGCAACCACATGATATCAAATTTTCATGCAGCTTCAAGAGTATCTTGCATAATGTTTGTCGGAAAATTTCTCTTATGTGAATGTTAGATAAACAACTTTACGTTGTATACTAACTGAACTGTATATGCGTACAGTGATTAATTTCTTAGAGCAGACCAAGTTGTAAAATAGGTTGGGATGAAGTTACTGTATACCTATGTATGTGTGTATATGTATTTGTGAGAGCTTAAGTGTGTGTATATATGATAATCGCAGTATATTTTTTTAATAAAAAGAAATGTATAATAAATGGTAAAGTCTGACAAAATTTTAGTTTGGTGTTCAAAACCACGGAGTTAACGTTCATATGCCATGTCAAGTGTATCGTCAGCTAGTTATTCTTTTGCTGAGTCGTCATTTATACGTTTTAAAACATCAACAAAGACACAATATTAAAAATCACAATTAAAAAAAAATTATCTAAGTAAGCAGTATAATCTCATTATTATATAAACTATTAAGACAACCCATTCCATTAATATATTCATCAAAGTATAAATAAAATCTTCCGCTATATAAATCCCACCCCCATAAACGAATAAGAAAAACAATCTCCCTCCGTAAAGCAGCTTCCCTGCAGCGGGTAAGTTTCGCAGACGCAATTTCATCTCGAAAATCTCAATCGCGCTCGCGCAACTCGCGGCAAAATTTCCATCGACCCTCGCATTATACTATATATATACGTATATATAAACGTCCCGCCGGCTGGCGATTATCAGCTCCTCTCCGAACTCATTTCGTCGCCGTCTAAACGCGCGCTCGCATTTAATTTAACTCTCTCCGCGCCTGCCTCGCGCCATTCTCCCTATCGCACCTGCCTCTCTAATATTCGTAATTCGCTCTCGCGTCGCAGTATCGCCCGAGTTTGCGGAAAGTTGCTCGCGTAAATGAACTCTCTCTCTCTCTCTTGTCGCGCGCGTAATCGCCCGTATATAGTTCATTGTCACGAGCGAGCGGAGCAAAGTCACTTTGCGTGTGTCTTCCGCGAACGAGTTTTCCGGCTCCTTAAACTTCTCGAGGGAGGGAGAGAGAGAGTTGGGAAAGTGCCGCAGACGTTAGCGCATGTAGATGTACTTCGATGGACCCGCGTAGCGCCTGCGCTAGCTTTATGGAGCGTGTTTTCTTTCTTTTTTTGTTTGGAAAGTTGGGGATGATGATGATGCGTGAAGATGGCGAAAGTTTGAGGGAATTAGAGGCGATGCTGTGGCGTACGTTTTTTTTATGAATAAAATTGGTAAACTGGGTGCGGAAGTCGTGAGAATATCTAATGGTGGCGATGGGGTTGAATACATTTATTTTATTTTAAGGTATGTAATGATGGTAAAACTATATATTGGGATCGTTACCTTATGGTTAACGAATGTGTTAAAAATTGAAGAGAACTATAACTTTTTTATTAGGTTTATATTATATTTATATATAGGTTTAAAAAACTTTAATAAGTTTGTAGTGCTCGATTACATGTTTATTTAGAAAATTGTCCATTGTTTCAGATCAATAAATTAAAAGATATAATTACAAGCGAATTAATTTTTTCATTGCAAAATTTTTCGTAAATAACCAATAAATATTAACTTTAATTAAACTTTTTTAATAGAAACAATTCCATTTTAAAAATTTTATTCCAGATACGCATACAAAAAAAAACCTTACTCGAAACAAAAACGTATCTATCGTGACGACTTAGCGAAATAATTCTTCCTCGTTTAATCTCCCCAAATGGCCCATTTTTTCTCCAAAAAAAAACGACCTTATCAGAAAGATTCACAAACGCCGACTAATTTTCCAGCAGCGGAAAAATCCTGCCAACCGAAAAATCCACTTTTCCAGGTCGAAATTAGTCCTCCCCCTCTCTCTCTCTCTCCCCACTCAAAAAAGAAAGCCCCAATCCCACTGTCGTCCCTCGCAAGATATTATTATCCATAAATCCTAAACCGCGCGTAATTTGAATTACCACGGGAAGATCCGGATTACGCGTATATATACATAATTTCACAGGAAGAGCATAGCTCTATCTCGTTCCCTTTATTAATCGGAGGGATATTTCAAATTCCAGGGAGTCGCGCGTATATATACACACACGCGCAGGCGGAAGAAGCCGCGAGGTAGCTTTATTGCCAAAGTTCAAGCAGTCGCGCGAGCGTCGTTTTAGTGCCTGAAAACGGTATTTTAAGCGAATAAAAATCCCCCCGCGGCTTTACCGCGCTGCTGCGTTTTTTTCGCGATTTCCCCTCCCGCGTTTAGGATGTAATTATCTCCGCGGTGTGTGATGAACGTAGACGTACGAGCTGCTTCAACAAGTAACGGTGGTTACCGAAATCGTTCTTTATGGGTACTTATTTGTCGTACATACTGAAGCGAATGAAGAGTTGTGACAAAATCGTTCGTGTTCGACTTGTATACACCGATCGAAAGTTTCCAACGGAAATTATACGACTCGACGCTGATGAGTTATTCAAGTTACGCAGGCGAATTCGTTTCGTTACGCGGTACCAACATGTTCTCAATGAAAGATGAGTGTATATCTGTAACGTGAATTACATAACTACATTCGCCCTACTTGCGCGAGAGGTGCCGTTATATAAAGGCTTTCTTTGAGCTAGGTTATAGACACGCGGATTAGATTATACTTGACTAACTATGCGAAGGTAGAACTACCACGAGAGATAAAATAAAGCAATAAAACGATCTATGATTTATTTCTCATATAAAGAACGCTTTGTGATGGGTTTATTTTGAGCTATTTTTATTGGAGCGAGAGTTAAGTAGATCCATACCGAGTTAATTACTGAGTACATATTGCTAGACATATACGTATCTTGGTACAGAAGTAAAATGAATCTGATAAGTACAAGGTATACATGTATCAATTATAAAAGATTTTAAGAAAAATTCCTCTTATTCCTCAAACCAATGAACTCTTTTTCAATTAAAATTACTAGCTTTGATTCAACTATTTTTCTATAAAATAATTAATGTACAATCATTTTATTATGGTTACAGAGTATATACTGGTACCTTCTCCTGGGAAACCATGAAACTATTCAAGAAGTGTGACCAAGATGAAAAAATTTGATTTTAAAGCAACATTATTAATTAACAATTATAATTAATTATTTATATTAATGTCAATAAACTTCTAACCAAATGCAATTTAGTTTTAAGTTAGTTTTTTAAGTACGCCTGACCAGCGAACAGGAATTTTCCTCTGCTGGATTACATATGTAATTGTAAATCTGTATTAACTTGTACATTTACTCTGGTAATAAATAACTTGTACTATCTAGAAAAGTCAACCCTCCATGCAATCAAGAAGAATACCCAATACATGAATTCACTGAAGAAAAAAGAAATGCTTAAAAAGAAAGATTCAGATATCAACTACTTTAGAAAGTATCTAGATATAAGTATTTTTTCTGGAACCCTATGACCAGCCTCAATTAAAAAGCCTCGCAGTCGACCCCATTTTTCCACCCCGTTTTTCTCTCTCCCCTCTGGGTTCGCCACTACGAGCACGTTCCAACCAGCCGCGAAATTTACAATTCCACGTCGCGGCCACTCTCTCTCTCTCTCCACTCCCGTAGAGGACGACGTCGGGGCCACTTTCAATTTGATTGCAGCCGCGAGATGCAGGCGCCTGCGGTTTACGAGGCTCACTCTCCACTTTGACGACGTAGCGGCGGCCGTCTCTACCTCCCTAGAGAGCCGTGAAAAGCCGAGGAAAAAGTGGCCCTCGTTATACGCGTCCAGTCCTCCCCTGAGAGATCGTGTGCGCCTGCTTTCTTCTGCGAGGGAGCTGCTTTCTTTTTGTTCGAGAGAGAGTGGGAGATATCGAGTTCGAGGTCCGTTGTGTGTGTTGGGGTTGTCGAGTGAACGATGATTTGTACCGATAAATTTAATCCCAAGGTTTTTGGAAGGTTCTGGAAGGTGAATTTTATTTTAAAAATATAAATATGCTAGGTGGATGTATTTATGTGGGTAAGTGATTCTGGAGTGCTTTTTCGAAAATATGGATGATTCACTGTTTTTGGAAAGTTGAATTTCAATACGTTTTAGTTGATTTTTAGATTTAATGGTTTTGAATATACCTTAACTCGATGTTTCGTGCTTAGAATAAGCAAAATAATTGTTGACTTAATTTACTCAATACTTGAATAACTAGTCATCAATGCTTTTTCCTTAAACGAGCAATTAAATTAACGACATTTCTAAAAAATTATTCAACTATTTTTCCTTATTAAACAAAACCAAAATTTAAATTATGACTAAAAATCAGAACCACCCAAGATAAACTTAAACAACGCCGAGAACCACAAACCACTCGTCAATCCATCTTCCCCTAACCCATCAAACCTTCAATCCCCAAATTCCCCTAAACAACCAACCTTCCTTCCCTCATTCATCCCCATCCATCAGCCAATCCGTCCTATCCGCTCGGTCGAGGCATTCACTAGCGCTAAACAAAGCGCAATTAATAATCCACCCAGCCCCCGGGTATCAGATTAATAATTCATTTCCCGTGACGTGCTTTTCACGCCCCGTGGCGCGTCTTTGTATAAGACGTGTATGACGGCGACGAAGAAACCTTTAGCGAAATTCTTGGAAGGAAATGAGAATTTCGTGGAGAAGCTGGGGTTGGAGTAATTCTGTCAGAGTGATAGCTGCTGTGGGGCTGTGGTGCGAGTGAAAAGGCTGGCGAAAGCATTTCGGTTGGTATATGAGGAATTTTGTGAATTGCAGAGGATAGGCTCTGGAAGAGGTAAACCGTTATGTTTGCTTTTGAAAGCCGGTAGTAATGTGTGTGAAGAAAGTTAATGATTATTCATCTTTATTTGAAACATAAAATATTATTATTTTTTCTAAAGGTAATGACGACTTTGAATAAATAAAAGATTTTTTGAAGACAAGTAAATATAAAATTTGAAAAAATTAGGTTTTATTTTACTGAAGACTGATGTACCTTACAGTTCATGTAATTAATTAACTAGTATACAGTTAAAATAATTTTAACTTACACACCGAACCGCAAAAATAAACTTTTTTCTATTAACACATCGCAATTAAACGTGTAAAAAGTTCAAGGAAACCAAGAAAAGACAGTTTACATAACCTCAAAGAGGAAGATTCATAACTTTCCATCCATTAAGAATCACCAGAACTGCTCTTTGCGCATTTTTAAAATCAACACTAACAAGAACCGTTTTATCCTTGAGCCACTTAGGAAATGGAAAAATTGCGAAATTCCAGCGTAAATAACCCAGACGCTGCTTCATTTCACCCTCCAAAAGAAACACACACAACCCATACACCCCTTTACACGTACTTACCTCGCGCGACATTCCCCCCGACGTAGCTCGGCGTTATTAAAACTTAAGGCAATTAGCCTCTCCTCGCGAACGTAAACAATGCATATCATAATTCGCGTGTCCCCCTTTTTCCGGCCGAGCTGCTACGAACGTGTCACGCGCACGCGCGCTTAAAAGGGGGAAAAGTCGCGAGTGGGCGACTTTAAGACTTGATAAATAAGGGATTTGGAAGAGAGGCCGAGTGCCAAGTTCAGTTAGGGGACCGGAAAGAGAGTAGCGCAGTTTGCGGAACGGACCGTTACGTCGCAGTTTTCGTAGCTGCTGCAAGAGGGTTGAAGCTTGAATTCGTGAGAAATTACATTTAGCGAATGGTATTTTATACCTTGATTCATTTTTTATTTCGTCTTCGAAGTTGAAATTGGTTTCAGTTAAAAGCGTTAAGTAATACGTTAAAACACGTATTATACACGGAAAAAAATAAAAAATAAATCTTGCTGTTTTGTACAAGTTAAATTAACTAGATACGGAAAAAGTAGAAACTACTTTAAAAACAAAGTAGAATTCACTTTTTTAAAGGATTTAAAGTAAAAACTGCTTTTTATTTGACATGCATATCAAAGCATAATGCTAATCTTACTTTATTAAAAAGTGAATTCTACTTATTTTTAAAGCAGTTTCTACTGATTCTTATAAAAGTAAAATAGACTTACTTTTATACAGTTAAATCAACTGGGTAAAAAGTAGAATTGACTTTTTTTTTCCGTGTAGGTATTATTTTTTATAATCTTACCGTAACTTATACATTTTTATGAGAACTAGAATTTTTTCTAAAGATAAGAAACAACGCGCTTAAATTATTTCATTTACACGTTGCTTCCATAACATCTAACTTTTTAAAAGTTTATAAAATGTTTTCAAGGGAGAAGGACTGAAATGGTTGGCACTAGAAAATATTGATATTGTTACATTTCAACCATCTTATAAAAGAAAATACCTTCATCTTAATTATCAAAGCTAATAAAACAGTTTCGCATCTCCATCATAAATAGGCAACTTCCCAGCCGACCGTCCGACCTTTGAATCCGGCAAACAAAACGCGAAAAAAGAACGACGCAGGCATCTACCGTTACCGCGACATAAACTGCGCGCAAAGAGAGGACCGAAACCCAAGAAGCAGCGCGCGCACAACGGCGTTACGCAATTAAACAGCCAATAAACAGACACACACACACACAGAGGCTCACCGCGTCTGCGCACAGGTGCCGGAAGCTGGAAACTTGGCCGAGGCACTTGAAAAGACCCTCGCGAGCGCACCACGCGAAAGGGAAAGAGAAGAGGAGGAAGAAGAAGATGAAGAAGAAGGGCCTCGCGCTACTTGAAAATTTCTCAAGTCCCGTGATGATTTATGAGACGGCGCGACGACCCTCGACTACTCCGTTTCCACTTCTCTCTCTCTCTCTCTCTCCCTCGCAACCTGTAATTTGAATTTCGCGCGAGCGAGTGTATGGTAGTATCACGTGCGCGTGCGGGCCGATTGAAAATTAAATGAAAAGCGCCGATCGTTAATCAAGCGTTTGGATGGATCCTCGGCTATGGTGGGGGAGGATGTATATAAGGGGGTTTATTGATCGCGATGACGCAGACGAGGAAACGGTACCTACTTGCCTGTGTGCGAGTTTTCAGACTCGGCGTACTTAAGCAGAGGAGGTTTGTATTTCTCGTGATTTATGGAACTTACGTACCTGAAGAAAGGGGGGAAGAAATAATTCTTTTTGGAGGAGTGGCGGGGTTGGCAGTCTTACCTGGAACAGAAAACAATGGTGTATGTTAGAACTCGTGTTATAGGGGTTATTGCATACTTATAAGCGACTTTTAAAGAGGGACATGGTAACCTTCTCAGAATAGCACTTGAAGGCTGTACAGAGTATAAGCCAATAAATTCTGCATCTTTTCTTCTTAAATTCTTTTATTCTCATTGACCAAAATGTTTCAGGATATAAAAGCATGATGATAAGAATTAATATTTTAGTGAGATTCTTTAAAAAAAACTTATACCTTGGTTATTAAATTGGTATCAAATTTTCATCCCCAAACGACCACCAAATCCTCTCTCACCAGTATCATCATTCTCTTACCAACCCTCTCCATCCGGCCGCGAATAAAAACCAGAATCAGGAGAACGGAAAAGAACCATTCCCCTTTGGCGAAACGAGGAAGGGGCACACTGCAGAAAACGGAATCCCGAAGATTGAAATATCGGATCGGGCGCGCGGCATATTTATGGAGATCCTCCTTTTCTCTCTCTCTCTCTCGTGCATACCGGACGGCAGCAGCCGGAGGTAAATTGGAAGGGAAGTCTCTCTTCCCTCGTTTCACTTTCCGAGGAATCACACGCGAGTTTCTCCCTTTCCTGCGCCGTAGAGAAGGAGGAATAAATCCGGCGCGCGCACCTGAATTTATGCCCGGCCGTGTGCGGATTTCGCGCGCACGTGTATATATGCAAGGTCGTTTATTTGCCGTTCGAGTTGCTGAATTGGATTATATGTGTGCGAGAGAGAGAGAGAGGCGATGGTGTGGCCTGTGTCGCTTATTTGTATTAATATGGTTCTACATTGGTAGCGTTCTATACGGCTTTTCCTGCGGAGGTTGCAAGTTTGTTTCGTTTCTGAATAAATAGCTTTTTCGAGACGTAGCAGATTAGCTATATGTTTTTTCTTCGCTATTACTTTATTTATGGTTTCATAAATTTATTAAGGTTTAAAATGTTTTAAAAGTGGACAATTTTCGTTTCTTCTTGTACCAAAATTGTAGATTAAGTAAAGAATAATTTACGATTATCTTACCTATTAAAGTATTAAAGGCTAAAATATTAAAGCTTGAAAAACCGAAGAAGTTACAAGCATCCTTATTCCACTTTCATGATTGTACCTTTCATTTTCGCTTACTTTTCATTGTTTGATGAAGTAGTTTCATAATATTTTGGTTAGGTTCTAAAATAGAAATATTATAGTATATTTCTTATAATTGTTCTAGTATTTATATCTATTTATAGTGAATCCCGTGAAAAGTTAAAGTACGATTAAAAGTTAAAGTAGCAGCAAAGGAGTCTTAGAACGATACTAAATCTTGTATTTTTATCTACATTTATCTTTCTTATAATAGAACGATAATCACAAGAGTGAAACATGATCAAACTGTGATTGCTTCCTTATACAATTTCAAAAATTTGACGTTATTTCGAACTTATTTTAAAGTTAACTTAATGGTTTAATTAAAATTGTTGGAGTTTGATTACTTTTGTTTGATGATTGGAAAATCATTGTAAAAGTTTATAATCATCTAATAAAACCTAACAATTTTAAATGTTCGTTCTTAACCTTAAACTAAATTAATACTCTTTAAATTTAAGTCTATGGTTATTTAGATCTGACATCGGTCATGCGACCCGATGCGAAGTTTAGTAGACGTATATTAGACGTCTACTTACGAGTTTAATTGAGTATATTATTCATGTTTCAAAGAGGCGCAAAGTCATTGCTGTTTGCTGTATCAATAGCTGTGGCAATAAGCATTTAATTGTTTCAAGTGAATGATACATCAAGTTGAATTTCTTTATTGATAAAATAAAATATATTTAGTTATATTCAGTATTTATCCGATTAATACGTAACATCCCACGTAAAAATCGAAACCGTTGGATCTATTGCGGCGCTATATTGCTACCATTTAGCACCGAAATTGCGGTGATTCGTCGGCGCTATGGTTGCGCTAGCATAGCGCAATACCATAATTTACTATAGCGCCAATATAGCGCCCATATAGGGTAATGGAAATATTTAAAATTTGTATCTCTACTCTTTTACTTGTCTGTTTAATTCTTTCATTTAACTTTTACAATTAACTTTAAAATATTTATAATAGGAAGATCTGCAAGCGAAAATCATTGAATGAAAACGATCAAAACGTTTTAAATCAACTGGAAACTGAACAAGAAGCTGCAATAAATTCAATCGATACCGCTACAACTCTACAAACAGCTAATACTTCTTGGAATATAAGTAACTTATAATATTTGTTTATTTATTTATTTAATTACCAGAGTAACATAAGTACATGTTGTTAACGTCAAGTCACACACTTAATGTCTCTGAAGCAACAGTATCCTAGTTACAATAGTAAAAATAATCTTTTAACACTAATAATATTGCTTTGATTAACTAAATAATGGCTTTGTTTAAATATTTTGTATATTATATTTATAAATTTTAGTATTGATTCAATCTAATAAACGAGTCAAAGTTATTTTTTTCTTACAATAACTGTTCATCGAATTAAATGAAATATTATATATGATTCTAAACTAATGAATCAATTACCCTCATGTATGACTTTTTGTTGTAATGATAGTCTGTTTAGTCAGGAATGTCAGGATGCACAGGATACTAAAAACTGTGCAATATTGAAGCATTTTCTATTTCATGACTTTGATTTTCATGAAATCGAATCAATCCATTGCCAAGTTTTTATTAATACATTGGATCCAACATTTATTCTACCAAAATTTGATTATTTTGCAAATATTGTTGTGAAAAGAGCTTCAGAAAAAAACTCTAAATCTAACTTGGACAAGGAGCACATACAGCTGCGTAGAAGGGGCTCTTCTGCGCCATGTTGGCTATGGCTAAGGTATACCTATATATATTGGCCACGCCCCCATGTCAGATCCCAATACACTGATATCAAATGAATGATATACTTAACAGATAATCAATGAAAATCCACTGATAATAGCGAATATTCGCTGATTCTCAGTTACAAGTAAACACCGCTTATTTGCTATCAGTACGCATACACTGATTCAAGTGTACAGAAAATATCAAAGTAAATGAATCTCGGGTAAACTCTCTCAAAATTCTTCTAACTCATTATTTACCTCCATACGGTCAGTTCACCTGGAGAATCTCGAATTCTCATTCGCTTTGCTTGTCTCTTTCGGCATTACGTGATGGATTATGAATGAGGGATTTATGCAAAGTCGATCGTTAGCAGTTCCTCTTCGGCTCTAATTTATTAGTCGATTTTTAAAGGCAATCCTCGTGAGCGGAAGTGACTGGTTTTATTTTTGAACGAGTTTTTCGAACAACTTAAATATGCTATTATGGCTGAATTAATGTTATTACAAGTTTTTAATTGCTATATTTAATCGCATTATACTTTGCACTTTTTAATTTATTCCATTTTAATATTTTTTTATGGTTAAAAGTAAGTATGTAAAAAATTAAACCGTATTTGTTATTTTAAAAAAAGTGATAATTAAACACGCGAAGCGATTTTTCATTTTTTGTTGAAATATTTTCGAGAATAAAGGTCAGTTGTCGAATTTAGCAATAAATATTTCCAAGAATGATAATTTGAAAATATTCCGGGACGAGTCGCATTTATCATTTTCCGACTTATTGAACCAACAACAAGCCATTTAGCGTTTAAAATTTCATTATTATCCCGTATTTTTAACTTTTTTACGCATTGGTTTGAAAACCGCGCGAAACAAAGGCAAAATATAATAACTCCGAAGCTCGTGTTTATTCTCGCATTTAATCCGCCGCGAAATAAATATCCACCGCAAATCACAATATTGTTTGCCAAAATTGTACTCCACAACGAGTCCATATACGTTGTACACTAGTATATACATTAAACCTCACTTTCGCGAACTATTTCAACTGACCTTTTCGGCAAAGTAAAATGTTCCGTGTCATTTTTTCAGGACCCCAGAGGTAACAGTTCATCGACACAACATCTTATTCGAAGCGACGTAAAAACCCAGAAGAAGAAGAAGAAGAAGAAGCAGCAGAAGGAGAAGATAGAAAAAAAAGATAAAAGAAAAAATATTCTTTTCGTGACGCTCGGCGAACAATAGCCAAGCCGGCTAAAAGCTTCTGCCCCTGTGAATCCTCGGGCGAGTGCGGAAGAAGAAGAAAGAGAAGAGGCAAAGGGAGACACACGGAGAGCATCCGCGTGGGACTCTCGCCGCCGTGGCTGAAATGTATTTTCCGCAGTGCTCGATATATACTTTTCTTTTTTCTGCCCGTGGAAGGGGCTTACATGATGTCGAGGATCCTTTTTTTTCTAGTCGCTGGAGTCGTTTGGAAAGTTTTGTTTTGTGTGGGACTTGGGTTTACAATTGGTAAGGTTGTATACGATAATTTAGTGTTTCTGCTCTAGGGAAAAGTTGGTTTCAGAATACAAAGCCTTTGGTATACTTTGAAATCAGATACGTTGTGTAAATGGAAGACAACAAAATGTATCTGCACGTTTTGCGTATGTAATATGTATGTTTAATTATCATTAAACAAAAGTGTAAGAAAATAATATAATCTGCGTTTCATTTTCATAATGAACTTTGTATGTAATGATGAACACCACTGAGAAATAATATTTGCTGTTACAATAATTGTTTTTATCGTTTTATATGCAAACGGCATCTTTTCTTCCAACTTCGCAAAAACATCATTTCTTCAAATTCGTTATTATTTTCCAACCATCAAGACCACTTAACCTCGACATAAATTATTATTATTATCATCACAAACAAGTATGAAACACATTTAAACATCCAATATATATATTACGCGAAATAATATTCAAATACTTTAATCGTCCGAGACTTATTTCGAGCGCGACGCAATTATAACGCGCGGGTAAGAAACACGTTAAAAACACGTTAGAGACGAGTTGTAGATCAAAGTCAGCGGTGGAATGCGCGCGCGCGGGCCTTTCTTTCGCCGGGGCGCATATCTTAAAATTTACAGGCCGTTGCGCAACAGCCGCATAAAAGATAATTGACCAATTACCAACGCCTTCGTCGTTACCGACAATAATTCACACCCAACTACTGTCAGTAAGAGCAGCGCGCGCGCGTTTGCACCTCGAAAACGGACAACTTTTAATAAACGCCGCGCGCACGAGGAAGTAGTGAAGTGCTGCGCGCACGACTGACGTGTACAATAAAGTTTGATGAAATTCGCGGTGCTGTAAATCATGGGATTTCGTAAATATATCGTTTGGATTTTGAGCGCGTGGTTGTGTCGTATATAGGGATGTTTCGTACTTGAATATAGAATTCATCGTAAAATTTTTATCGAGAAAATCATTTCATTTAAGATGTATCTGGCGCATGTATGTATTTTTCGATGATATTTAAATCGACGTGTCATAAACGAAGGAAAATAAAAAGAAAAAATACTCGTGACTTGTATTTTTGTTTCATTTAGGCTATAAGCATATCCGTGTATATCCATTTTTATTTAAAAAAAGAAAAAATATATCGTTTGTATATTAACATATTTATGCACAACAAAAACACCACAATTTTGTTCTTTTATTAATCAAAATCTAACCACGACCCCGTTACCCTTTACCGATTAGACTCGTGAAAACCTTTACCGCTATCAAAAACCATAAGTACGTATGAGCCTCAGCCGCTCTCACTTATACCCACCGAAAAACCTTATCTCTATCCCGCTCAATAACAACCAAGCTAAACGCACATCATAAATCATCTCCCTCGCCGTTGCGCACATATTTACACGGAGAATTCGCGCACGCGCATATAGGGGGGGCGCACCTTTGGTACATCATCGCGCGTATATAGCCGCGGGAAAGTATGTCGAGAGGCTCGTATAGGCGCTGCAAGTTTAGCTGCCAACGACGGCGCTGGGTGTGAGAGAGACGCGCGTATAGTAACGGTAGACAAATAAATCCGGCGTAATGATAACACGTGTGCGCGCAGAGCTCTCGTGACATTTGGCATGCTTTTCAAGGCTCGAGGCGCGCGCTCGCGGATATTTCAGCGCGTTTTACAGCCTCGTTATATAGTGCGGCCGGTCGCGAATGTTGCTACAATGGGGTATGCCTGGAGTGGTGTGATTAAATTATTACGCGCTTTTTTTTAAGGATATGAACGTGGAGAGAAAATTTCACTGTAAAATTATTGTATAAATAAAGACAATCGGACTGTACGCGGTTTTACTTTGTAAACGTTAAGTCAGACAGCCTTATAAAGTCGAGAACTGAGCGACAGTAATCAAAATTAACTAATCAGAAAGTATAAGCAATGCAAAGATCCATACGAGTAATGTTTTTATTGCAACGTGGGACACCACAATCCTCATCACACTTAGCGTCAAAACGAACATAAAAATGTTCGACAGAAACCCGAAAATCCTCCCGGAACTTTCCGCTCGCGAACTACTTCCAGTAGTAAAAACTCCGGTAGCAGTCTGCGAGAAACTTTGCGGCGCGTAAAATAGAGTAGCGCGCGCGAATTATATGCGGCTGCGATTCAATTTGGCGACGCCACCTGCGGCTTGCTTTCCTTCTCTCTCTCTCGTGTTTATGAAAACGCCGAACGCGTGCGTGCAGCGTAAATCTCGAGTGGAGCTTCTGTGCGCCAGGAACGAGAATGGGTTCGCGATCGATCGATCGGAGAGAAAAATGTCGGCGGTGATTGGATGAGAATTGTAGGTTGGATGTTGGCAGGGATATATAGGATCGATTTGAAATTTAGAAAAAACTAGGTTTCTATTTTAAAATTACTGACTTTGGAATATATAATTACAGATGGGTCTCTGGTTTGCGAGATGAAATTCAATGGTTGATAATCGTTTTGAAACCGAGAAGAAATCGCTACTTCCGTTGTAGTTCGAAGTAAATCAGCAACTGCAGGGAAAAATAATCAGTAAATTCTACTTTTCCTACAGTTAATTTGAAAACAAAAATAAAATTGTATTCACTTTTATTAGTAACGATTCATTTAAAAATTTACAAGTTGAAAGTTTTACTATATATCTAATAAAAACTTGCTTAGCAAAGCAAGGTGTGTGAGAGCGCTCTCCGGACCTTTTATACTGCATTGCCCAAATGCATCCCCGCTTTTCCCCACTCTGTGGTCATTTTTTCTCCACGTGTTGTGGAGAGATGCACCGAGGAATAGTCCAGGCGGGGGAGCAAATGAGGTGGAAATTCTAAAATGTACGACTTTTTTTTGTTTTATTAAATTGCTAAAAATGTATAGAATCGAAATATCGATGTGCGCCAAAATTCCTTTCATGGGAAG
>UXGD01003525.1:0-20153 GCA_900474315.1 Torymus auratus | reverse complement strand
TAAATGACTGTATCTTCATATCTGACTGTAATTTCTTTTTGGCATAGTCCGAAATAAATATATTATTATTATTATTACTTTGAGAATGAGCACAATGCGGTTCAGCCGCTTGAGGATCTCCAGGGTCCTGGACTCGTCCATGGCCTCAGAGCCGTACGCATTCTTTTCGCCGTGATGACGCTGGCCATGCTGCTTCTCGCGGTACTTCTCATCGTTGCTGAATAGCGCGCGCACCGAGTCGAGCTCGAAGATGATTTGTTTGAACCAGAGCTCGTAAGCTGTGTAAAATCATTATATGTCATGATATGGATTATGTATGGGTAAGGTTTGCCTGGCTTTCAGAGAAAATTATTTGAAGCTTGAAAATCAGTGTGATTGTTGAGGAATAATTTAAATAAGGTAACTTGAGGTAATTCGGCCACATACACACGCGCCCACACTTTATGTGGGAGCTTATAATTGAACATATAAGTACCTAGAAAATGTGAAAAATTTGACTTATTAGCTACATCCGCTAAGAGAACTGTTAGCCAGTTTTTTATTTAAATCTTCAAAATGTCAACAATTTTTTTAATTTTTCCATTTTTCAAAATTTTTGAAAATTATTCCAAATGTTTCAATTTTTCATAATTTTTCAACACTTTTGTATTCAAATATACAAATAAAACATCTAAGTTTGAGTTTAAGGTGGCCAAATTACCTTGAATACCTTGTATGTTACTAATGGTTATGAAAATAAAGTTATTCAGGGACAAAGTAACAACTAATAGAACATTCAAGGAAAACGATCAAGTGAACATTTCTAAAATTATTATTCAACCGTCATACTGTTCAGGAAAAAAATAAATTAATAAATTACTGTGCTCTCTTTCGAAATCAAATTCGTTTTCGATTTATTCCTAGATACTTTTGAGGATAAAGGTATACCTTGATGTGTGACGATGAATAGATGCTCATCGTGTACTTCCTTATCGTACTCGGCACTGAGCAGCCTCTGCGCTGATAATATTTTGTCGAGCAGCAGGTACTCGCCGTACAAAAGTCCCGGTCCTTCCGTCAGACAGCTACCCACTTGGCTGGTGTCATCTCTGTGTTAAAAATGAGAAAAAGCAACTCGTTTAATTTCTACATAAATAATAAAATGAAACTAAGATTCATCTATCACGTTATAATTTCATTTATTATTTTCACGAAGAAAAACTGTAATGAACGTGTATATCGGTGTTATTGTGGGTCGACAGTTTTTCATATTTACGAAATTCAACCGATAATATATACTTAATTTCCAACGCGATTGCAGGCGCTCGTCCGCGTATGCACACGTTTTTACGACTTTTACGAAATCGTCTCTCTACAATCGCCTAAGTATATAAAACTTCGGAGGGGGAAAGAAAAAAGGTTCCGATCTTCCGGGTCAGCAAAACATGCGATATGATGAAAGTTAGTTGCGCAAGTTTTTGGTGATGCTGCTCCTCCCCTGATAAAGGAAGAGACACTCGTGCCACTTGTTGACGCAGCAGTATTAATTATCTCGAAAATCGTATTGTTGCGAACGGTGAAACGGAATTGAGATGAGGCACGTGACGCGAATGATAATAAGTAGGTGCAATGTGTGGGGTCACGAGAAGGGTCATCGAGATTTGGCCGTGGAAGCTTCCAAAACCACAATTCAGTGTTTACTTAGAGCAGTGTACAAACTTTTTATAGTTATTAATAATAATGATTATCTTGGAGGCGCGTATTTGCGGGAACGAATGTGGCGATAACGTCGTTTTATCGAAAGTTCATCAGATTTATGCAACTTATCTGAAGCTAGAGTGGCTTCCTATTTTGATAAATTAGAAATGTTTTCTTCGATTCAAAATTTTAACATAATGCTTTAATTGTTAAAAAATGATGGCAAGCTTGGCAAGCATTTATGATACAATAACAAGCAAAAAAGATTATAAAAGTGTACAGAAAAAGCTGAAATTAAAGTTTCGTTGAAAAATATTTTTTAGAAGATTATAAGCAAGCGTAAGAAAATGGTTGAAAATTCACCTTCTTCTCACTTTTATAATATTTTTTGGCCTGTGAGAACTAATTATATGAGTACTGACAGGTCATTGGAATAAGAATCATGATAGAACATATAAATACGATTCTCTATATTCGTAAATTAAATTTGGAATGTATAAAAATCGCTTTCAGCACTCCAAAATAAAAAAAAAAACATAATCAAAACCAACTCACGTTCCATTTCCTACCGGACAAGCCATATTCCATAAAAATTTGTGCTAAACCTCGTACTACCACCAGAGACGTTTCTTCTTCTTCCCTTCGTCCCAACCAATGCAACTTGTTTTTCGATGAACGATACTCAATACCGCATCTCTCAGTATCTACTCAACCACTCGTATCACATCACCAGCCGAATATACAACTAACAATAAATCAACCTCACCAAAAAGTCCAATCACGTGCCGAGTATATCGACGCACGTGCCGCACGTGAAAAAAAACAGGAATGTAAGACACGACGAGGCGGCCGACGGCTGACTGAGGTTTAAAATCGAACGCGCCACCCTTTTAATGTTCGTGCGGACCGCGCGTGCGTTCTGCGTGCGCGTATATGTAAGACGATATACATATAATTATAGTGTCTAGGAAATACTTTATCGCGATAGTGGTATTGTGGTATAGACGCATGATAATCGAGAGGAAGATGTTACGTGGGAGATTGAATGATGTTTTGATATACGAAAGAGCTATAAGAAGTGCTTTTGAAAATGTTGCGGAATCGTAATTTGATTTATGAGAGCGGGCAAAATGGGTTCCTACTTTGTCAGCAAGTGAGTATTCAGAGAGCACGTGTGCAACTTGTTTGTAGGTTGTAGGTGGCTTATTGGGTTACGTACGCGCGTTATGTTTAGATACTGTGGAATGATATATTGATATTATGCGCTCGGTGGGTAGATGGAATAATGATGTTTTAATTATGTAATGGTAATTTAGTGGTATTATTGATTTTATTGAGAACTTGACATTGATGCTTCTATAGTTTAGTATGATGTCCCGGTTGCTCTCGTATTTTAAGCTTATGTATAATTTATTTCAAATGTTTCACTTGCAATAATTTTGGAAAACTTTTGATCGAAGCAATAAGTATTCATTTTATAAACCAAAGGAAATGATAAAAAATATTAGCGCTTCTATAAAAGTTACAGATTATATAATTTTTTATCGATCGTACTTATGTTGTAAGTGGCAATTCAATAAATTATAATTGAATTAAAATAGTTTAATAATTTTTTATAATCCATCTAGCAAGTGCTTCCCTTAAGCTCCGAACTATACTATTTAAGATATAATACGTGAATCGCTAGAGTACCTAGTTACCTACAATGTTCAGTCGTATATTATAGATATTCTTTAGTTTGGAATTTGAACTTGACTTTATTTGAATAAAAATATGCATGATGAAATTAAAATCTTGGAAGTTCAGTTTATTACACCACTGCTTAGTTTAAAAATCTTGCTGATGAAGATGATTATCCGTATAGTATATTATTTCATCATCTATTAACTAGTTTAAAAATAAAGTATAATCACGATTAATTGCTTTTAAAATGAAAACTGTTATTATCGCAGTTTGTAATAATTATTATCAAATTTTTAAATACATGCTACACATACAAAAGCATTTTTAATAAAAAAATTGTTCAAATTTTATCTATAATAAAAATATATAAACTATAATTTTTGTTTATACTTTGTTCTGAAATATTATTTCTTGTATATTCAAAAATTTTCAAAATAAAAGAATGTATTACATTTGTCGTTATTTTTTCTCAATTTTTTTTTTTTTTAAACTAATTTTTTTATCGTTTACTGTAATTAAACTCATTATGAACGGCGGATGACTGCGATAATTTTAAAAAACTTTAAGAACTAAAGAGGTGACCGTTGACGTATACGCTCAACGACGGAAAGCATGAGGAACAGGTATAGGTAAGGTATAATTACCTAACAAAATAAACACTTCAAAATACGGTAGAGCAAGATTAAAGAAAAATAAGATTATACAAAACAAAAATTAATATGAATAAAAATGAAGAGACAGCTGATGCGCGGTCGTGTTAAGAATGTTATGTGTCAAAAAATAATTTTCTTAGGAATTTTCTAAAAGTTCAATTAGTTCAATGTGCCAATATCTATGCATGTGCGAAATCCCAGAAAGATGACATGTGCCGATTTTGAGATATTTATTCGTGAGGTCGTTCCTGCCTTGTCCTGGTGGCACCGAGCATGATTCGATCTTTTTCGTCTGAGCGATGCGATCGGTCGCTCTTGGTGATGGTCAGGACGCTCCATATTGGGTACGTCGACGCAAGAACATAACTCTAACGGAATTAAAAAAAGGACACTTCATAAGTCCATACCTATGTCTAAGTATAGCGACTGAGTCTCTGTTGACGGGAAGCGAGAGCCTATAGCGAGACCAGCAGGTCCGTCTCCGGCGGAGTGCGGAAAGCCGAAAGCGAGTGTCCGAAATTACGGAGTCAAGCAGAAAAAGTACCTTTTGGCGAGGGTTGGAGTAGGTACAGAAGCCTTTCATGACCTATTCTGTGTGTTCTATGTGTTCCGACAAAGATAGATCATAGATCTGAGAGCACATCAAAAGGCCGGGGACACAATTGTCAACTGTTACCGACCGAGCGAATTATACATAAGGTGCATTCCGAAATGTGTTTTTGTGAAAGTTGTGCATCTGCGCGCAAAGATCAGCTCGGTGGAGACCGACGTGAATTAGTCCTGTACTTAGCACCGAGCTGGTTTACGTCGGGCACAGAGCCGTTTCAGCTCGGTCGCCGAAGTAAACGGCCCCCCGTCGCGCGCACGCGCTATAGATATATAAGCGGTCTGCTCTCTGTTGAGCTACCCCTTCCCGAGGCCCGCGCGCGCTATAGATATACAATCGGTCTGCTCTCCATTGACAGCCGACCGCTTGTATATCTATAGCGCGCGCGACGGTGGGCCGTTTACTTCGTAGTCCCGAGCTGGGACAGTTCTGTGCCCGACGTATAATTCACGTCTTCATCGAGTTGATCCACGTTGGTATTTCTTTGCGTGTGGCAACAGTGTTAATAGTGCGTCAGTTTCATTAGACGTTTATATTTATTTTTTTACTAATCTTAACTGATTGAAGGGAGACTTTCCTCACTGTACAACCGGTCAACTACCGTCAGTTAAGGTTAGTAAATTAAATAAATGTCTTATGAAACACACGGAATATTTACACTGTTGCCAAATGTGCATACAACTTCCACAAAACAAAATTTCATTTCGGAACGCATCCATAGTTTTTTAACACAAATGTTAATCTTATGGTTATAGGGGTGCCATAGTCGTACCATTACCGACCGAGCAATTGACACAGTCGGGGTAGCATAGTCCTACCATTACCGACCGAGCAATGGAGCTTGTTAAAAATAAAATACGTAGAATCACAAAAAATCATCAAGAGCACATTGCTCTGTGGTTTTGAAGGTTCTATCATCCAGTAAAAGTTTGAAGTCGAAATAGCGTTATATCGAAAAAGCTAGCAGAAGGGATGATTGACGAAGGGGATTTACGAACCTCATAGTTCACCTTCCCAACACGAACGGCGCTGCTGTCAATTAAAATTGTCGACGGCCATGTCAGTAGTTCAATTGAGCCTCAGTTGGCAATCTTAACCGCCTGCAGCCACCACCGACTTCACGGTTACGAGGAAGCTGAGAAGCTCAGCTCTCTGCTCGTCGACGACTCGACCCGCGGGACCCGCCGCCGTTGCGGATCAGTTTGCCTTATCGCGCGTCTCTTGCGCGCTCGACATCCGTCATCCGCACGCGCGCGCTTGTGTATGTGTGTGTGTGTGCTGCTGCTACTGCGCTGCTCTGCTGCGTGGGCAAAATAACACACATCGAGGATAGTCGTCGTCGCGACCATGGGGTAAGTGCCACCGAGACTCGTTATTATTATATATCCAAGTTCAGGCGTACGCAAATTGTACGAGGAAGGAGGATTCTCGGGACGAGTGTTAACGGGAGTCTCGTGTTTAGTCGTTGTTAGGGGTGATTCGCAGCAGTTCCAGTGCGTCCGACACTCCGACGAAATGTGCGTTTCGCGTGCATGAGTGTGTATATGTGTGGGTGTGCATAAATGTGTGTATATGTGGCACAGGGTTTAGTTTTCATTTGTTGAGAGAGTTTTTGAATAAGAGCCGCGAGAATGCTTGAGATATTTGTGGCTGGGGTTTAATCAGTTGCTTTGCTCTGTTTTTGCAGGGGCTCAGAGGTAGAGTGCGAAGACTCGAAGAAGGATCCTGGTGAGATTTCAGACTCTGAGGAAGAAGCAGAGGTGAGGGTAGAGCCAAAGAAGAAGAAGAAAAGGAAACACAAGCATCATAAGCACAAGAAGGACAAGACAGCAGACAAGGAGTCCAGTGGCAAGTGAGTAATTGGTTTATTTTGTTATAATTCGATTGATGCTCAAGGACGAGAGGCTGATGGCTTTGTGATTATATCGTTGTAGGAAGAAGCATAAGAAGCACAAACGTAGCAAGAAGGCCAAGGAAGCAGCAGAAAATGGAAATGGAGCAGTTATTGACAAGATTGTTACGCAAATTGTCAATGAGAAGGAGCTCAATGGTAAGATTAACAATGTGGTGCACGAAGTCGGAGAGACTGAGGACAGTGAAGAGGAAAAGCTGGTCGATTTGGACTCCGATGAGGTGGATTGTACCATAATTGAGGATGACATAGATCTAGAAGAGCTGATGAAGCAAAAGGTAAGGTTGTGTTGCTTAATTGAAATCACTCTAAATAGATTTACTTAATTATAATAGATGAGGTAGGTATATACTGGAGTTAAAAATGTTAACAAATTAGGTTAATATGTTTGCTACCAACTTATACTTGATAAAATCTGAATATATTTTCTTTATTAGAACAAGACATCTTTACTTATTTGTTAATAATTAGAGAATAATTAATTTCTGAAATGTTTTTAGTTATTATTAAATAACTTTTACTTATTTTATTGTTTATAAGAGATGAAATTGGCAAATTTCTTAAGTATACAATGTTTTTAATTAACGTTTGTAATGTTATTTAAGGAACGTCTGCAAGCATGCTTAGTGCAATATTTGTCTGATGAATCCAGTAAGGATGAAAAAGATGGAGACCACACAAAAAAAACTGATATGCCAGATGTAATACTTGTTGAAGATAGTGGTGATGAAGCAGTACCTCGAAAGAGGCATCATAGAAGTGTATCCACAAGTAGAAAACTGTTGAAAACCGAGAGGCGTGTTGTTGTTGATATGAGCAGAGGAGAGAGAAGAAGTAGAGATGAATCAGAGAGACGAAGAGATTTAGAAAGAAAACGCGAGGAGAAATTAAGAAATAGAGACGATATAAAGAAAGATGATAGACAGTGCAAAAAACTTTCTGATAAAATTAAAGATGATTCTGCTAAGAAAAAATTGGATGAAGAGAGACGGAAGGAACTAATGAAAAAAGAAGAAGTACGGAGAAGAGAACATGAGAAGGGGTAAATATTAATTTTTTTTCTTTTTAGAACTATTTAAATAGTAAAAAAATTAGTTTCAAGTTAAACATCAATGATTAACCGTTTTTCTGTATAATAGTAGAGAAGAAGAGAAAAAACGCGAGGCGGAGAAAAGCAGCTCCAGTTCTCGGCCGAATCATGACTCGAAGGCCAAAGATTTACACTCGCTGAGACACGAAAACAACCGAGATGTTCATATTACCCGGGATCGACCCTCGAGTCGGGACCGACACAGAAGTCGCGATCGACATCTGAGTCGCGACAGGCGCAGTCGCGAACGAAGGGACAGCAGGGATCGACACCGAGAGAGAAGCCGAGATCGTCTCGACATGCGCAGGAATCTCGACAGGAGGGACAGGTCTCGCAGTCCCAGGAGGTCGCGAAGCTTAGGACGTGGAAGGTACGAATAATTTGATTGAATAATTGAATAATTTTTATAAAATTGTTGAGTGAATAATTGGTTATATTTAAAAAAAAGGGACCGGAACGATCGTCACAGGAGATCTAGATCATACTCGCGCAGTCGCAGGGATCGCGATAGATACGGCCGAGATCACGACCGTGATCGCGAAAAGAACGGCAAGCGCGAGCGAGGCGATAAGTACAAAGACTCACTGTCCGAAGGTTTGAAGCAAGAACGGTCAGATAGCTCGAGTGAGGAAGAAATCAAAGACATTGACATCGAAGAGGACGAAGACGAAGAGGCAATCATTGAGAAACGTAGGAAGCAGAGAGAAGAATTGCTTAAGGTAAGAAATTAAGACAGTATATAATTGAAAACTTTATTATTATTCCATTTCAGTGAAACTTGAACAAAATTTATTTAATTTACAGAGATTAGGGGCACCGAATGAGGATTCGAATTTCTCGTCAGACATGAATGTGACGAGATCGCCGCCGTCGGAAAGGCAGATAAATTCATTTAATAATTTGCCAAATAATATTAACAATAACAACGATAATGAATCTATTGATGAAAGTCACACGCCACCGCTGCCTGATAGGACAAGAAGGTCAAAGGGTGATGACAAAGCTGATAAGGCGGATGAGTCCAAGACAAATGACAAGAAAGACGATAAACAGAATTCTAAAAAATCGAACGAGTGGGACATGTTTGCTGAAGTTGACAATATTGGTGACTTCAATGTAAGTTACAATTTTTTTTTATCTCATGTACTAGTACAACATGATTATGAAAAATTGGATTGAAAAGATTTAATATCATATTATAACTTATTGATATTTTTTTCGCAGAGTCCAACTTTAGATGGTGGTAAACGCCAAGGAGGACCTGATAATCCCAGCTTGACTGATAACTGGGACGATGCTGAAGGTTATTACAGGTAAAGTTATTTTCTTGAAAATGTCATTTAATTATATGCTATAGTTTCAAAGTTTCATATAACTATTGTTAATATTTTATCAGAGTTCGTGTTGGTGAAACATTAGATAATCGATATGTTGTTTATGGTTATACTGGGCAAGGTGTTTTCAGTAATGTTGTTAGAGCAAGAGATACCGCTAGGGGTAGTCTTGATGTTGCTGTTAAGATTATTAGGAATAATGAAATAATGTAAGTTTCTTTCATTTGCTTCTTCATACTCTAAAGTACGAAAGACAATACTAAAAAAAATTACTTTCACAGGCACAGAACAGGTCTTAAAGAATTAGAAATTCTGAGGAAACTCAATGATGCAGATGCAGAAGATCGGTTTCATTGCCTCCGATTATTTCGACATTTCTTTCACAAAAATCATTTGTGTATGGTCTTTGAATCTTTAGCAATGAATCTGAGAGAAGTAAGTATTTTGCTCTGTACATTTAAATGTATACCTTTGAAATGTGAAATAACAAATTTATTCTGCTTTGTAGGTATTGAAAAAGTATGGAAAGGATGTTGGTTTGCATGTGAAAGCAGTTAGGTCTTATACACAACAGCTTTTCTTAGCTCTAAAGTTGCTTAAACGAGCAAATATATTGCATGCTGATATCAAACCAGATAATATTCTAGTCAGCGAGAGTAAATTAGTATTAAAACTGTGTGATTTCGGCTCAGCATCGTTTGCACATGAAAATGAGATTACTCCTTACCTTGTGTCAAGATTTTATCGTTCCCCAGAGATAAGTAAGTATTAGTTTAAAAAGTTTTATATGTTGAAAGTTAAATATTTCTTTATAATTCAGCCATATAAGGAGTTTATTTTATTCATCTATTGCACATATTCAAAAAATGTATGTATATTGGTGTTTAATTATATACTATATCTTCACACTAGAAACTATTTAACAATGTTATTGCTACATGCGTAATTTTAATATGGAAGATAACAATAACATAGGTTGGAATATTAAAAAAATCATCGACAACAAAATAAGTATGGTAATTAATAATATCTATTTTTTTAGTTCTTGGTATACCTTATGATTTTGGCATCGACATGTGGTCTGTGGGCTGTACTATTTATGAACTTTATACTGGTAAAATTATGTTCTCGGGCAAAACGAATAACCAAATGCTGAAATTCTTCATGGATTTGAAGGGAAAAATGCCAAACAAATTGATTAGAAAAGGTCAATTCAAAGATCAACACTTTGATACCAATTGCAATTTCCTCTACCACGAAGTTGATAGAGTTACCGAGCGGGTATGTATTTTATTCAATTACATTCTTAACACTTTAAAGTGATGTACGACTCATATTGGTTCGTAAAAAATTTAAACAAACGGTTTCCCTGTAGTTATGTACGACCCACAGGGGGTGTACTTTTTCTTTAATGAAATTATATAACTTTAGTTCAAAAGAATAAATTATTTCATATTAAAAAAATGTTTTCTCCACACGGCGCGTAAAGTGCGTACTGTACGCCCTGCAGGCGAAAAATCAGTCTACGCATTTTACGCTCCTCGTGGAGAAAATTAGTATATGCAATACGGGAGTAAGTAAAGAATACCTCAAATTGCATATTTGTCACCCTCGCCTCGGCTCGGGCGACAATTGTATGCGATCTGAGATATTCTTTACTTTTACTCCCTACGTGCATAATCTACTATATTTTATTGTTTCGAAAAGCTAAACAAATTGGCATATGAGTAAGAAAATGCCTATATATATTCTCGGCACTTAAAGTGTTAAATAACATTCTTAAAACTATCATAAAGTCTTTCGTTAATTGTTAATAAATTTGTATGCTGCTGTAATTGAAAAAAAAACAAAGAAAAAAATAACAAAAATCAGTAATTTCATTCCACAACAATTAATTTCGCTTAAAAAATTAAATTCAAATATATAAATCGAAGATTATGCCATATAGGTAAAACTAAAAATTAATTATTACGATTTCTACGATTAACAGGAGAAAGTAGTCCAAATGTCGACACTCCCAATATCGCGCGACCTAGGCGTGGAGCTTGGCGGGACTTCGCTGCCGCCCGAGCAGGCTCGCAAGGTGTCGCAGCTGAAGGACCTACTGGAGCGCACCCTCATGCTCGACGCCGGCAAGAGGATAACTGTCAATCATGCACTGGCCCATCCCTTTATACAAGAAAAGATTTAGGTAACCCATTGCGTGGCCAAAAACTGATGATGATGATGGTGATGACACCTAGGATGAAAAAGACAGAAGGGTAACAGGGACTGTCAGATATAATACATCCATCGAGTTTGTACATTTTTATGCCGGCGACGCCGTTTGCTCATACACATACACACACATACATACGTTAAATAATAATACGATATGTTTTTTCGTTTCACTTTCGAATCAGGGATGATTAAGAGTACTGCCAGTTTTCGTAGTTATGTGGGGGATAAATAGACCAATACGCGCGTTAAATAAGAAAAGTGAGGGTTATTTCCTTTTGTCTTTCCTTTTTTTTCGTTTCGTTAATTAGTTTTTGAAATTGACTTTGAGGTACTTTGCAATGCTTATATCTACATATTTTATAACACTTACGAATTTTTGTACTTGTCCTATAGAAAAAGTCATGTAAAAATTAGGAAATATTTGTGAGTGTAATAAGATATAAAAATAATTTGAGTTTTGCAAAGTAAGCTATAACATTAATAATTCTTTTTTATTATTTTCTTGATTTAATTATGATCTTGATTTTTTGCATATAAATTACTGATTTTTATACCTTGCATGACTATTCTGAAAGTATAATCACCCTCGCAAACTATAAACTGTTTCAGTGAACAATAATAGTTTCTAGTGGTACATAATAAATATAATTTTTTCTTCTTTTCTAAAACTGTTAAAAGGTGTCTCAAGGGAAGATTTAATCATAAACTTTATATGATGTTTCTAACAAAATTGTATAATATATTTACGAATCAAACGACGTATATAGACTACTAGACGCTGTGAGTTTTCACAAGACGTGAATTTGAATAAACGTCAATATGATAATATCAACGCGCTCGAGTAAATTTGTAATATATTTTATTCAATATATGCCATCACAGCTCGCATCACGTGAATGCCGTTTAGTTGAAGGGCAAACCTTTCGTTTTTACAATATAAAGCTAAGCGAATCGAGGTATCGATGTGTGAAAGAATGTGAATGAAATTGTATAGCGTTTAGGAGTGCAAAATAATTACTGAGATAAGAAGGCACATGCTTAATATTATAAAATGGAAGAAAAGGAAAAAACAATGAAAAACACTATAGAGAAGAAATCCTGTGTTAATATATGTTATTTATAATCAATAAAAGACATTGTTTCATTTGAACATCGGCCTCAAAAGTACTTTTATGACTCTCTGTACTTCACGACTTTTGACGCCGGTGAATAGGATAATTTTTTTCTTTTCTTTTTTTAGTTAACACGCTGAACGAACGCGTCTTTTTGCAACTCATATATACATATTTTAAAATAGAAATTTCACGTGGAAAATCTTTTATATTTCCACATTTTTATGTTAAATCATGAATACTTAGTAACGGAAATTATTGTCAGTAGAAGAAAGTGTCTTACTTAATTTATTTTTATGTAATAAAGTTAAAATTATTAACTTGCACAATTGATTGTTTTTTTGAGAATTCATAGGACAATATTTGTGTTGAATTGTAAACTTAATTTTTTATTTTATTTTTAACAAATCTGTTTCTACACTGTGGTCTGTGATTACAAATTTTATTTCGTATTGGAAAAATATTATGTATATATAAAAATCATAGACCTCAGACCTTAAAAATCATTCTTTTTCGCAGCAAGAGCGAGAATGTAAATATTTACATATCTAGAAAAATATTAATAAAAAAAAACATAATGATGGTTCATCAAGAAATCTTACATGAGTTACTGGATTGTACGAGGCTGCTTATGTTTCAGATCGGTTGTCACGACTCGAACCATCGGTTAAGAGCAACTGGACCTTTACATGGGCCTTTAGCTGTTCCCGTTGCAAGGTATTCATGGGGACTGCCTTTTGGGAGATATTAATCGTAATCTGTTATTCGTAAAGTTCTCGGTATTTTATTCCATTTTAATTTCAATAAGAAACTAACCAAGTAACATTCTTATTATTATTACTGGTATATTGTTCATTAAACGATAAACGCCATCATAACCTTTATCGTAAAATTGTTGAGTAAAAATATTGTTTTTGAAAACTGGATTATCTTAAATTTTTGACATTATTGATGCACGGTGTTATTCATTTGTTTAGTTACATGGCTAATATTAAGTATTTGTCAATTTTTCAAAAATGAATGGTAAACCAGATCTCCTGCATGAGAATCGTATCAAAGCCCATGAATTTCCTTCTTTCGTTCTTGCTCAGAAAGCGTACTATTAAGTTATTACTTTTATTATATTTCAATATTAGTCAACAAAACAATATACAGTTTCTTTAAAAACGAAACGAGATCATAAGACAAAAATAATATATTTATATAAACAAGAAAACCAAAAATTGGATTAACGAATGATTTTCTAATTGGCAAATTTGGTAATGTTTCACTTGTAGCCCTCCCTGAGCGGAGGGGAGACAATGGAAGAAAGAGAAAGAGAGAGAAAGAGAAAAAGAGAAAGAGATGGTGTATGAAGGAATAGAGAATTATCAGAGCGGCTACGCACTCTCACAAACACGCACACAGGCAGCCAATCTGCGCCGCGCAATTGATATTTCTCCTTGCTTAATTCTGCACACGCGCCGCCAAGTCATTTAGTAAGTATGTGCCGTGGAACAGGTAAGGTGTTAATACATAGGTAGACTTTTGCTTACGTACAGGCTTTGGTGTTTTCTGGATCTGGTATTTAATAAACATATCTGCGAGATTTCAGATTTTTTCACTGTATAACGGAGATTTTTTTAACGAGCGAAAATAAAGACACGTCGCAATAATAATTGTTATGACGTCTTAGAGAAATGTTCCAAGTGCGAATGTGGAGAATGTGTACATAAGGCGGTTAGCGACGTTTGACTTCAATAAAGGGTAATAAACTTGCATTTATTAAAAATATTCTGTTGAATCGTTTCTTATCCTTCTCACATTTCCAATCCTCTATCAAGTAAATTCATTGTAAAGGTTTTTAATTAAATTTATTAAAAATACATCAAATTTAATTTATAAGCCGACATTATTATTCTATAGTAATTTATTCTCTATATAATTTTTTACACAGAAAAATAAATTCATTTTCACTTAAATAGTATCGACATTAAATTTGTTCTTTTTTGTATCTCGCTTTTCGGAGCGATAAATTACTCAACAACAACATATTGATGAAATACTCATCAATTTTTCTTTTTTTCATCACAACAAAATTACATTCTCTTTCACGGACCAAACATATACACGTTTTATGGAATGGTTCACAGTTTTTCTTTTTGTTTTTTTTTTTAAATTTAATTAGCACCTAGAAAAATCGAGCCTAATCCCTGTCGGGGTAATACTGATGTAGATTCTTCGACACCTTTTGCGCCAGCTCGTCGGACGCAGCGGCTAATACTCGTCGACTCAGGCAATCGAAGTCGTTGCCTGAAAAATGATAAACGATATTTTTACTTTGATATTTTAAAATCAAAATCAGAAGATATTTGTTAAAAAAATGTAGAATTTTTTCTTTTTTATTTTGTAAAATAATTTCGCAATTGCATTGGGAAAAATATTGAAGACAATAACCTGCTGGGTCGATGACCGCACCGCCCGCTTCTCTGATTATCAGATCACCGGCAGCGATGTCCCAAACGTGGATGCCGAATTCGTACATGACATCCGCTGCGCCCATTGCCACCATGCACATGTTCAGTGCGCACGAGCCGAGAGTTCGCAGGCTACATCGAAGAAGGCAAATCATTAATCAGTATTGATGTGCAGGTAGTGGAAGTTGATCTTTCAAACTCGAATTGGTAGGGTGACTTTACCAGTAAATGAACATTTAAGTCCAGTGAATGAACAGGTCACGTATGTTTCATAGCTTTAATAAAATGCTTTTATGATATGAAACCGTCATAAAATGACTTTTTTCAAAGTTTGAAATTGGGGGAAGGTGTTTCATGAGGCGAGAAGCATTACAAATATATTTTATCAACGATTTTTATTAAAAAATGTTCATTCACTATGGTGACTATTCCACTACTAGTAAAGTCACTATATGTATGTAAAGTTTTGTAGAATAAATTCAGTTAAAGGGGTTAAAATACACTAATATAAAATAGCATTAGAAGTAAAATAATTTAGTTTTATAGAAAAAGGAAAATAACAAAGTAGGTATTTTTGGAATTTCGTGAATAATAAAATAAATATTCAAGTAGTAGAGTTATTAAAAGCGTTAGAGAAAAGCTTACCCGTGAACTTGAGGTGTAATTCTTTTGAGATTTTCCATGACGTTGTTAACTCTTTCAGGTTCCCTGCTCGTACCCATTTCCATCATAACCAGAGCTTTACCCATCTCTGTGAATATTATTTAACAATTAGTATGAGTACTGCTGTTCAATCAAATATTGCAAGACTAAAAGTAACTTCAAATTAGCTAATATAATCATTGACACGTACAGAATCAAAACATGAATAAAAAACACTATCATACGTTCATTTCGAAAATTTATTTCTAGTAAAAAATCATTTAAGTACACTCTTCGATCATTAAAGGAAAAAATGTAATAAGTACCTGTCTGCCCGGACACGTGAATCGGTGCGCCATTCAGGAACGCCCCGTGGCCGCGTCTCGCGGTAAACAGCTGTTCAAGCGACGGATTGTAGACAAAGCCGATCTCCGGTATCTTGTTCACGTAGAGAGCTACGGAAATGCAGGCGTGTGGCATCCCGTGGACGAAGTTCATCGTTCCGTCGACCGGGTCGATTATCCACGTTGGCGCGTCTGTGAGCTCGACTTTCTGGCTGCCCTCCGATACCGTCTCCTCGCCGACGAATCTGTAAGGAAGATTGAAGATGAATTTTTCGGGAGTTTTCGAGTATTTTTCGGTTGTATACTATAGTCAAATTTAGAAGCAGTTATTAAAAGATTTTATTCGTGTTCGTTAAAAATTCCGATTCGGTGAACACACAAAATTAAAGAATCGTTGAGAGAACTTGTAAAAAGTTGAAATTGAAAGAGTATAGAGGTGATAGAATATTTCGGAACATAGGCGAATAGTTTCTCCAGTATCCATTTATAAAGTTTCGTTAGTGTTCTAAGAAAGCTCAGGCGCGCCTGGAGAAATTGTAATTAAAAAAAATGTCAATATAACTTTTCACTTATATAATAATACTTGCTATTCTTAAAAAGTATTCCGTTTGAACTGTAGATGTGACTATACAGATTTCCATAACTGCGATACATCATATCGTTTCCAGTTGATGGCTCATTTTTCAATTTATTTTAATATACATCCCTTATCTATCTCCTTAATAAAAATAATTGATAATAGTTGGAACGTGAGTGACAGTTATCGCGCTGAGAAATTATTACATCGTCTATGGTGTCGTTGCTATTGTCATATAAATAAAAACATACGCAGATAAAAATGAAACGAATAAAAATTAATGTATATTACTCAACTTAAATGCGACAGTTAAATAATGCACAAAAACAATTAAAATTTGTCTAAAATACATTTTTCACCAAACTATATAACATATTTCAGTACCATCCTATAATTAAAAAAAATAATTTCCCGACCATAGCCTACGACGCTGACGACTACAGCGACGAAAAGACGTCACGCGAGATGAGCGATGGCCGATATAGGAGCACGAGAGCACAAAGAGTCGAATGTTGTAAGCGGAATATTCCCCAGGCCGCACTGCTGTGGCCTGCCATTTAACGAATTAAACTAATTTAGGTATAACAACTTTCATCAGATGAACGATCGGCTCTTCTGTTCTACGAAATGATATCGCGTTATAGCGCGATGCCGCTCAATGAAGCGTCTTGTTACTTATATTTTATTATACTCTTTTCTAGAGGTTCATTTGGGTATTAGCGAATCTACGACGGTTATTGTGACTATTGAGAATGAGATATCGAACGAGGAGGAGAATATAATGGCTTACTTGTGGTCCGGGTACTTTGACGAAACACCGCTCATGAAGAGCTTCTCGACGAGTTGGTCCGTCTCGGTTACGAGGTCGACGTCGCAGGATTTCAATTGGATCGTCTTTTGCTTCGATATGTTTTCTCGAATTATCTGGAAAATGGAATTTTTCGGTGAAATTTTTTATTCGGTCGAAAAGTTTTCTAAGGGGATAATGACGAAAGACCATTGAGTATATGATAAAATGTAGTTAAAAGGATAGAAGTCTTACGAAGAAAAAAAAATCAATTGGCTGCATAAGTTGGGTAGATTTTGAATACTTTAATACTGTAAATTCTACATTAATTTAAACTTTTACTGTAGGATAAAAAAATGGTTATAATGGATGTTTAATTTAATCAAAATGATTATAAGATTCCGTTCTTATTTACGACAGAATTTTCATATACCAAGGTAAAAGACTGAAAGCACTTTACAATAAGCTATATATCACGGAGAGAAATTCTCTATTAAATTTTACAAGGTACCATTGTAGTTCTCTCACAGAGTGCTAATCTGACAAATTTTACTATGTACTATTGTAATTTTTTGTAGGAAACTTATGAATATTTTAAAAAAATTCTTGTAAAAATGCCAATATGGTCAGTCTGTCAGGGAATTACAATGGCACCTCGTAAAATTTATTGAAGAATCTCTCCGTGTACATATTTTAAACAATCTTACAACACGTATATACATTATTATAAAATAGGGAGATTTTACCAGTAAATGAACGTTTAATAAGTTCAGTGAATGAACGGGTCGCGATGATAATTTTAATCGCTATAAGTTTGAAATTGGGAGAAGGTGTTTTATCAGGCCGCAGAAACATTAAAAATATATTCAAGCAACGATTTTTATTAAAAAATGTTCATTTATTGGTGTATAATTCACCACTGGTGAAATCACCCTATAATATGCAATACACGTGTTTAAATTAAAAATCATTGAAACCTACAGTTTAAAACTCTCCTAAACCATATCTTCCTCACCCTTGGAAAAAATCATCGCTTACAGCTGAACAAAACAAACAGAAAAAAAGCGTGTCGCGCCTATGCCGCACAACACGCACATGCGCACACGTGCCCCTATATATAACGCCCCGCACGCATACTTATAGCCGCATGACAGTCTCGCGCGCAAAATCGATAGCCCCCGCGCGCGCGCTAATAATCCGGCCTCACTTTTCTCTCTCACACGGCGAGGCCGCTTCTCGTCGTGTTCCCCGTTACATAAATGCCAGAGGCGCGCGCACGGCTTATATTATTGTTCTGTGCGTCTGTAAAGCCTCTTTTACTATAGAGAATCGAAGATATATAGCTAGATATTTGCCCGTAAACGTGAGTGGGTGTAGATGCATGTGTACAGTAAGTTGGTAGAAGGCGATGTAAACAAGGAGCTTTTTCTGGTGGCGAAGGTGAGGCGCGAGCGATGTAGGGGAGCTTGCGAAGTTTGATATATGATATGTGAGAAATCGTAAAGATAAGGAGATGGCGTGGGCGCTTATTTGAGTAAGGAAGATATGATTATCAGCATAATAGGCGACCGGGCAAGCAACCGCGGTAACGATACAAAATACACTTATTATATCTGAAAAAATAATACACTTTCGGATTATAGGATTATTTCGTTTAGCGTATATTAATTTTCTGCGACAGGTTAACCGAAAAACGTTTACCCATAACTTCCTATTTCTGGGGAGAGTATATGTAAAGCTCGAATGGGGAAAGCGCCCGTGTCGGACCATCATGCGGGCAAACTTCAAAGCCGGATCGCGCGTTTAAGTAATCCGTGTCTTTTTTTAGAAGTCGACCTTCGGCAGATTATTATAAAATTTCCGCGCACTTGAAATGTGACGCATCGGGGAAGCGAAATAATACTCTGTTCAAAACGGGAATCGAGCGTATCATATATTTTTAATTATAATATTTGAAACTCGCCTTGATGGCGTGATGACAGGTGGTGCGGATGTCAGTGTTATTTCGATTCATGAATGAAAATACGTATAGGTTTCGAAAAAGAGTGTTTACGAGATTTTTGTATTTGCGATTTGATTATACTTAGGATTCCCATGTACCACACTCATTTATAAAACAAATATAGTAGCCCACATCGACATAAAACCCAACCTGCTCCATTACAATACGCCAAAAACCACACCATAGACATAATCCAACGAATTTTGTACACTCACAGTGCCGGCTTGCCTGACGAGCTCCATCCCGAGCTCGTAGTACTGCTCGAGCTCCGACATCCTGACCCTCTTTCCGCCCCCCACGTGTGTCAATTCAGCAGCAGCAGTGGTAGCAGAGAAGTACTGACGTACACGCGCGACGCTCACGAAACTTCGACTGAGCCGAGACGCGATGACGGAGCGCATTGAGAGAAAAAGAGAGAGCGGTCAGCTGACCGCTTCCCCACTATATCGTGCCAACGCGCGCGCAGATGAGAATGCGCGTAGAATGAGGAGAGGCCAATAATTGCATGCGGTCGTGAACTTGATTTTCGAGTTGGCGGTTTGTTTGTTTATTTGGGGTTGGGTTGGGTGCATGATGGGGGAGATGTCGTTTTGGAATTCTCGGGGTTTCAGAGGTGTGCGAATGTTTTACTTCTGTTTTGGTAAAATTATAAGGAGAAGGAATTAATGGCTGTATTTTGAGTATTTGGTAAAACACACCGTCTAAAAACGATGGTGAAAAATGCAGCGTCCCAAAACACCGGGTTCACCCCTAATTTTGCCAAAAACCACCCCCGAAAACAGTTTTTCGCTTATATCTCGAGAACGACAAGAGATATTGAAAAAAATCCCAAACAAAAGTTGTAGATCGTGGAATTTTACACCAGGATGACCTATCACTTTTTTGTTTTTGATCAAATTAAGCATGAGCTGCAAACAGCTGGCGGCTGGAGGGGAAGGGGCCCTGCAGCTGCCGCTTCGGCGGCGCTTGGCATCTGACTGAAATATTGGCATATGATAACAGATTCAGTGAATTTTTCCGAGCGCCGCCGAGCACCGCTGAAGCGCAGCTGCAGGCC
>UXGD01003524.1:0-20155 GCA_900474315.1 Torymus auratus | reverse complement strand
GAGAGAGAGAGAGAGAGAGAGAGAGAGAGAGAGGGAGAGAGTAAGGGAGCGACCGTGTGTGTGTGTGAGAGAGAGAACAAGAGGGAAGCGGGCAACCCTCGGCAAATCCCTAAAAAGTGTGTCTCATTCGTTATTTCGCTGCCTCTCCCCCCCTTCCTTTTTCCCACGAGCGCCTGCCGTTTGCGAAAATCCGGGTCCTGCAGGCGGGCGAGAGTCGTTTTATCGATTCGCGAGCGTTGTGTGTGTAAGAGAGCGAGAGAGAGAGAGAGAGGGTTGAACTTTGAAAGAGTGAGACGGGCAAACGCTTCCGGCGGCAGCGTTGCTCCTTCTTATCGGGAAGCGAGCGTCCTACACCATGCGTCTATCCTTTTTCCCTTAAGAATTGAGACAGCGCGGCATATGCATCCTTTCTTCTCTCACTTCCTCCTTTGCTATCTTTGCTGATATTACGGGCTGATGGGATAGCGTTTTTGAAAGAGCGGGAGACGAAATGAGTATGAGACCCATACACGCGTGACGGGACTTCGCGATGCTCCCTCTTTCGCGCGCAGCTTCTTAACGAGTTTTTAGCGGCGTGTCCTCTAGAGAAAGCGAGCAAAATAGTTAGAAATTTCGCTTGTGCGCGAAACGAGCTCGCGACTCTAGTGAACATTTTTTTGCCCTTTTCCGCCCTAGCTCATTCTCTACGTGCGCCCGTGTATACTTTGATGAAAGGACAGAGGAAGGATAGACCGCATTTCTTCTGAAAGATGTGTAAGGTAATGGAATTGTGCAGACTGCGCTTGAAGTGAAGACTATACACTTGCGACAAAAATTCGTCCCATCACAAGAAAGAGAAGAATAAAGTGAATAAGAGAGAGAGAGAAGGCGTGTCTTTAGGAAAACTGGGTCATAAGTGCGCGCTGCAGAAAAATGATTGCACGCGTAAGATCAATTAAAACGTAACGCTTGGAGAAAAGATTGTCTTTGATAAGATGAAATTTCGTCTCAGACTATTCAGAATTCCATGGAACAAATAAATACTTAGATATATACATTTGTTATCCTTTTTTATCAGCAAGATTTTCAAATTAAACTTTTAGAAAATTAATCCATTTTTATCTTTATATTTATCTGTTTTATTGCAATATTTCAAAATAAAGTAATTCATGTATTCTATTATGTATACTCATGTTTTTCATTTTATGTATTAAAATCGAATTAATTATAAATTACATTTAGATTTATTTGAGTAATTATGTCTAATATTATGTCTATGTATAATAGACAAGTTAAAATTTATTTTCGAAGTATAGCGGTATTTCTAATTATTTCTGTACATTGCAACATCGCGTCTTTCCAATTTGTCGTCTTACGAAACGTTAAAATCTCCGATACTAAAAGCACTCATGATTCGCAACAACTGCACATTGAAAAGAAAAATAAATACATATACTACGTCTCCATGAACTGGAGAAATTACACACCATCGAGTCCGAGCGTTCTCGCACACATAACCATTGAATTCTGTCGAGCCTTTAATATCAATGGATCGAAAAGCTCGCTTTTCTTCCGCGCTGCATCTTACGAGAACGAATACAATGGCGAAAAATTCTGTACTCGCGCGCTTGCGAGGAGGAGAAAAACTTGGTCGTAACACAAGCAACGTCTCCGACTGCGATTAATGGGCAAGTAATCGAGCGCGCGTACCTCCCTCCCCTCCCCTTTTCGACGGTACAAAGAGGATACCATTGTGCGGGCCAGCCTGAGCGCGCAGGGAGCCAGAGAGTGAGCGAGCTAAGGCGCACAAAATCAATATGGTGAAAACGCGGGCGGAGCTGTAGGAGAATGAGAAGAACACCTTGAGCCCGCTCCCTCCTTCTGTGAGGGTGTGAGACTATTTGTGTAGCGAACTGTGCACTCGCTTTCTAGTCGTATTTTTAGTAATTACGGTCTTTACTCAGGTAGGTGACGGAGTGAAGGATGTTGAGAGAGTGATTAGCGAGTGACAGTAGTGTATCAACCTAGAATTGTTAGAATTTTCAAATTATAGTATAAACAGGTCTAGCGAAGTTGGGAAAAAAATGAAAAGGATGAGAAAGCAGTTCGAGGTTTTAATTAGTGATCGTTCCCGTTTCATCATAATTCTCGAATCGTATAATTTTATTTCAGGGCAAACTAAAGCATCTCAAATAATATTCAAATCCTCTAGGTATGTGAAATAAGGACATTTAAAAATACCGACCTTGCCTCTTTATTAAAAATTCAAAAGTTTTAAAATTTATTCACTATGCATATCTGAAAAAGGTTTGAAATAATTGAATCTCTTATTAAAGAAAAAATCTTCAACTTTGAAATCATTTACAAAATGGAAATTCTCTTACTCTCTCTTGATCTAGCTCTATAAGATATAATTTTATACCTTAGAAAACAAGCCGTCAAATATATAAATAATTAACTTGTTAAATAAAAGCTAATAGATATTTTATGTCATTTTTAAAAAGCAAGAATATCTCTCTTCCATCGAGACAATTTTTTATCAAAAATTAATCGTAATGTTTGCGTCAGACGAGACTGTTAATAATTATAAGACGGTTATTTTTAAATATTTTTAATTTTTTTATACTGGACGGTTTTATCACACAGCGAAGAACCAGCTTAATTGAATAATCAGATAAATTATCGACTGGAAACGCGCTAAATAAATGAACGAATACATATTTATTATAAAATTTTCGTTTTTTTTTTATTAAATAGTACATTTACCTCACCCTAATAGCAGGACGACGGCCGAGTGTAAACAGCAATTATGCGCGTGTGGCCGTTGCACTCGGGCGAGTGCAAACAAAGGCGAATCTTTCCTTGACCCATTATGCGCTGCTCTGCGCTGCAAAAAGCTTGTTGAATTTTTCAGGCACGAATATTGTGCGTGCGGCCTTTTTTCCCTCTTAATAAGAACATTGAAGACAAGGCATCCCCTCGTGCACGCGTCAGCCCTGGCGTCTCTAAAACGGGTTAAGGAAAACTTGAGTGTGCATAAGGTATAGAACTGTAATGACTTAGCAACGACTTTTCCCAGTTATTAGATATTTTACGCGTGCACAGGTGTGCACGGGCGCAGGCACCCCTACATGCGGTGCGCGAGTACATGCAGAGCCATGTATGCTGCATATAAAGCATAGATGTATGTGTATTCTTCGCGATGTATCGATGTGTATTACTATAGTGTCTGCCGTAGCCTACGTCTGCTATAAATGTCTATTGCATTCAGCTGTCGCGAACTGGCAATTACAATACAAATATTCATGCTAATTTTTCTTTTTCTTTAAATTGTACCTTTTCCGCTTACTTCGATATTTATATTTTCGTTATAGCTGCTTTATTTAATCATGTAATTTTAATAAGGGTATAAGAAAGATTAATTTCGTTTTGAAATGCAAAATTTAAATGGTTTACTTTTTTATATTGGAAACCGCTCCAACTTTCTTTTAAATACCTATTTGTTTTCCTGAAAGAAAATGTATTAAAATATACAATAGTAAAGCCATCGTAATCAGACTCTGAGATATTATTACATTACTGATCACTACAGTGAAAAAAAATATTACACCGTACAGAAATAATGATAAAATCGAATTAATTTTCAAATAAACACACTACTGTGTAAAGTAAGAATTAGTTTTTTAGAAAAAGAACCTGTTTATCGGGCAGCGCAATCAATTCGGCGTTCTCGAAAAAGGAAATATCAAGCCTTAATCGAAACTATAAAAAGCAGGTCGATCTATTTTTCACCGCTGTCGATGCCGCGTGCGTTGGTTCATTAAGTACGGATATTAAGAGGTAAAAACGAGAGGAAAACCGAAGGCCTCCTTATAAATCATTTCTGCACACTACCTCCCGCTCACGGACGAGGCTAACCAAATCACTCTATCTCTTGCCAAGCAACAAAAGCTTAAAGGTAATTGCCAGCGCACGCACTTTACATGTACACGTCAGGGGAACAAGTATACTATATACATATACATACATGTGCAAGCGCTTGCGTCTTGAATGTGCATACATAGATATATATACGTATACTAACGAAGCAAGCTTGACTACTATTACTTCCCCCACTACTACCACCGACTTATACCGTAAGCGCCACTTAAACTCTAATAATCTGTATGTACATATAGGCCTCTATCTCTGTCTATCTCTGATATGAATTTCACCATGCCGTGCACCTATTTTATATATTATCTATATACGCGATTTAGCCACACGACTATTCTGTTTGTCTTTCCACCCCATCTCCTCAAAATTTTTCTGACTATATGTATAAGAAACTATGTAATACGACATCACTATATAGTCACTTCTACATACGTCTCTGTGCTCTCTATATAAACGAACCATATAAATATGAAATATGTATAACACTCCATTATACTGTTTTCAACTTTTCTATAGTTCTCTTCATATTTTTTTTATTTAACACTTTTTTCACTGTCTTTTTATCCTATATAGTTTAGATAGTTGTTATAAAAAAATCTATAACATTTTTTTTTACTTTCCTACTATACAGTTTTTAGTGTATGGTGATGAACTGTACTGTACTTGTATTTGCAGGCCCGCAGCGCCAGTACAAGTAGCTTTAGAAGCCTGAGCCAGGTATATAACAAAAAGATTGACAGTATAATCTTATTAAACCCTAGTGGCTAGAAGGAGTTACCCTTAGTAATCCCCCTAGCCTAGACTTTGATACTTTAGAGCAAGGCATTTTGTCTTAGATAGACCCTTAGACTTTAAGATTTTTATTGTTCTACTCTTTTCACATTGTTTCTGCATTTTTATTAGGCTGAATTCAATGCACGAGCTTTTTACATAATATCTATATTCACACACGAATATATACTCGCTATGCTTGGAAAACGTTTTTAAGAAATTTTGTCAGAGGTTCAGTCGTAGGTGACCAGGTAAATACAAGGTACTAGTTTAAAAAGACATTTCCATCTTGAAAAATTTGCGTACAGTTATTTTTATGATAAAAATGTTACAATCATGTCTGAATGATCAGTAAGAAATTTACATCAAATAATTTTCTATGGTTTTATAATATAGATAATAACAGAATGTGAGTTAACATTGCAGTCAAACTCATACATAATGTTAAAATAATAATTTTCAAAATACAAAAAATCATATTAGTGACTCAACTTTGGCGATTCTTCGGAACAGCCGCACGTGTTCTTGGAAAACAGATACCAATGCCAACCAATGCCGTAAAATGCAAAACACAAAGCGCACTACCCACGGCTCGTAATTCTTCTCTCGTTATACATTCGCGAAAGTCATATGTACGCGCACGAGCATGCGCGCAAGAGATTTCTATCAGCGATACCACGCGGTCATCGCGCGAAATTACGGCGCTTCGCGATAAAACTACGACTCGTATCTATACGTATACACTCGCGCACGCGCTCACATGTATATACACAATGTACGCTGAAAACGAGACCATCTCGGTGCCAGTACAGGTGGACTACGGGGTTCGAACATGTGGAAAAAAATAGGCACAACGGGTGCATGCATGCTAGCGCCACATTACTCACTAAAACGTTCCAGAGAAAAACTATGAATGAGGCATGCTCCGGGGACACGCACCCGCGTCAAACTTCCTGACGTTTGATGTCGTTGCATTTTTCTCTACCCCTTTTTCTTTATGTCTTTCTCTTGTTATAAGCCATTGCTCCAATATTTTGCTGAAGATGAATTTTGCTAATTCTCTTAAGTGTTGCAAAAGATACTTGGAATTTTGCAATAATCTATTTATGATGTTACTGTTTAAATCGAAACAGTTTAAATAAACTTTTATGTTAGATGAACTGTATTCATAACGTATAGCTTGAATGTAATCTATAAAGAAATTTTATTTGATATTATTTAGAGCAATCATTAGAGCAATGTCTTAAGTTGCATCTCTGGTAAACAGAATTTCCTCAGAACAAGGAGATTGCATGCACGAACGTTGCACACTCTGCACTTTATCTTAGCTCACTGTCTCTTCGTCTGAATACCCATCTGCAGCTAATTATTGCAAGCTCTAATGGGACTGCCGCTCCGATTTACCGCGACTGAATATGAAGCGATATATAGAATTTAATTAGTTGGATTTTTTAAATCTCGGTACTGTAATTGGGACGACGCATTAACACAGGAATATTAAGCGAGACTGTTTTCGTTATAGAGCGCGAGTGAAAACAGTCTTGCTCGGTCGAGGCTAGTATTACGCTTTCTTTGACCTCCTGCGCGTACAGCGCTTAAAGATGGTTCGATATTCCACACACGGTAGTCAAATAAGTTATTTTATGCAAGACTTTGCCGCTCAAGATAATTCTTCGAGCGCGCGCGCTAAGCGAGGTTGCAAAGTTATTACTTCGGCAATACCCTTATTGATTAAGGTGAATGACAGAGCTGTAGAAAGATACTTTATGGGAATACACCTTTTGGTATTTACGTGATATAGAAGTTACATTAAGAATATTAACATTTCACAGTTATGTTTCATTTTTGTGTAAACTAACAAGGAGAGTCCATACCCTCCGGGAAACGGATTTTCGCGAGCATTGGAGAGTCAAATTTTGTTACCTACAAGTCAAGCCCAGTGCTCACATTTCCGTCAAAATATCCTCTATTTCGTCAAAAAATGATTTATCTTCTATTGATTGTCACATTGCAAGTATTTGAGATACAAAAACTAAGAAGAAAAATTATAAAAGTAGACAGTAAAAGCTAAAAATTAAGCTGTGATTTGTTAAAAAAATATTGGTTTTTCAGGAAATTACAAGTAATCAAAGATAGCGTAAAAGAAAATGGATAAAAATTTATCTTCATTTTAAGCGATCAAATGGATCGTGTTTTTAACCATTTTCTTACGCTATCTTCGACTGCTTATAATTTCCTGAAAACCTAATATTACCCTTACTGTCTACTATTATAATGTTTCTTCCTTGTTTTCATATCTTAAATACTTGCAATATAACAATCAATAGAAGAAAAATCATTTTTTGACGAAATTTTAGATGAGATTGCCTATATCTAATGAAAAAGGACCCATTGGACGGAAATGTGAGCACTGAACTTCATTTTTGGGTACCAGAAATCGACTCTCCAATTCCCGTGAAAATCCGTTTCCCGGAGGGTATGGACTCTCCTTGTAAGATGTATTTTAAAATGTCACTGACAGATCATTTAATTAAATGTATTATCACACCTTCTCTATTGGTTTTATAGTACACGTACTATCATGTCTGCATTATTTTGAATTAAGTCATAAAAAGTTAATAACAAATCTGTCCTTGAACTATTAATTCCCTTACTCTTGTTATTAACAGCAGGTATTACGTAATATAAAAAAGAGACTCATTCGCGGCAACAACAAACACGAGATATTTTTCAAGTGTATTTTGAGTGCTACACAAAAACGTTTTTATCTACTTCTTCGCTCTCTCTCCTTTCCACTTCTGAATCTTCCTTGCTCACGACACAATTTTTTTTTTTTATTGTCAAAGACTTTTTTATAACTAAAAAGTGTACACACGCATACAGGCAGGGTAAGTACCCTTAAGAAAAAGAAATTCCGTGTATACAGATTAGGAGCGTGCATATGAAAAGAGACGCAAGCGCGACCTCCTCTAATTTCAATGGCGCGCAAGTTTTTTTACAAGCCTCTCCGAGACTTTTGTTTGAGTGAAGTCTTGTGTTTTACTTGAAAAATCACGCCATAATTTTAGGAGCATGAAATACTTGATGTTGTTCCATATTTTCACTGCTACGTTGAAAATGAACTTTTCTTGAAATTTTTTTTAAATTTAATTACAATCAATTCATAATCGATATATTTTCTTTAAAAATAGTCATAATGAAGCATTAATGATATAATGATAGTATAAGGCATATATGATTCGCGTATATCAGTGTATATACAACTCTTATATACAAGTAAAATCATAACTTTAACTTTACTAGTTTTCGCTACAGCATTTCATAATTAAATTAAAAGTTTTTCACCATAACCTAAACATAAGGTTCTCAATTCTATTCGATATTTGAAGTGTATCAGTTCTTTTAGATGATGAAATCAAACGAAATCACATTACGATTTATATTGTGATTCATTTTTATTTTATGTAAAAAGGCCAGCACTTTCCCGAGTGATACTAAAAAGATACGTTTATATGAAACATTCCATTTTATAACTCAATATTGTTTTTATACCCTGCCCACATCACGCGGAAGTAATGAATTCTCCATGCTACCAAACACCCACTCATTCGCTAAGTTTTGAATCAGAAAGCAGCCGGCCCTAGTAACACTCGACTTTACACATAACACTCTTAACTCTACACGTATCCCCCGGCCTTACCTCTAAAAAGAAGCCGTTATTGCAAAAAATTCTCATTATCCCTTTCATCTCGCAGGTGATCTCCGGCTCAAAACCCCCTGATCCACATCCACAAATCCCATGCTCGCTTAAATTAATATAGTCATTCGCGGCGTGTTCATGCAGCTGTCGGCATTAGAAAGCCATCTTTTTTCAATTTAACGACCTCCCAGGGATGGAAAGCCGCTCCGTGTACATCTTTCAGGCTGCCTCGTCTTTTCAGCCCCGCGGCCGAGAAATAGAGCGGTAAACGCCCGGGCAGGCCGGGTATACACTCACGTCTCTCTTCCTCTCTCTCATACTCCTCGAGAGGAAGGCGGACCGCGCCCGGACGCTTTGAGGTGGTTCACCCCTGTGCCCGCTGAATTTCGCGTCTTATTAAAATTGCAATCTCTCGACCGGGAAAGTTTGTTTTGAAATGCCGCGTTCTGAGTCGAAAGGAGCGAGCGGCAGCTTCCACGAATCGCGCTCGCACGTTATGATAAAAAGTGGATTTCTTGGGAAAGCAGTGCAAAGGTCGTTCGAATATTTAAAGCAAGAGAAGGAGAGAGAGAGAGAGAGATCGTGCGGATTATTTTTAAGTTGCAAGAGTTTTTGATCTCCAGGGAAATTTACCTAAGGTGCTGAGGATTCCAGCGAATAAGTTGAATATATTATGTTTTTGAAAAATATATTTGTTTGTTACTTTCGAATTTACACATCAATGGATAAATATCTGAAATTTTATTCATACTCCGTTGGATAAATTAAAAAAGCTTGCTGATGAACATAATATGTATTCTGTCGCTATATTCGGCTTTTAAAAATAATTTCAGAGTGTAGTATAAAATAATATTCTCTAATTAAAATTTTGTATTTATCAGAGAAATATATAATTTTTATTATATAGAAGATTCTAATTAAACTCGTAAGATTCATAGCACAAACCATAGACATGTCAATAATCCGACTTTACTTCGGATCTTTCTGTAAGTAGTATTGAGCGTCACTAGGCAGACAAGCATAGAGCTGTTTGAGCATATGTATAATCGACGAGTCGTAATATAGGTAGAACGATACTTATGGTCTAATTAAAATGAAATGAGTTTGTTTTTCTGCAACACTATACTTCCCATGCTATTTTTTTACAGAATTTATTAAAGACAAATGGTTTCTACATACTTTTGCTACCCAGAAATTAAATAAATATATTAATTTCCAAGGTAGTTTTTAGCATTCAAAGTAAAGGCTTAATAAATTATTAACATATTTAAAAGCACAACCCATCACAGCTATAAAATTGAAGTAAAATAACATAATAAACCTATCTGCCAACCAATAATTCATCAAAACCCCTAGTACCTCTTATAATTAATGATCTAAGCCCAAGATAAACCTTCGGGATAGTGTCAACGCTTACCCCGCTTCTCATCGACCCCTTCTCCCTTCTTACGTGCGCCAGAGGAAACTGATCGGTCACCACTCGTCCGTGTGTGTGCGGGCGTGTATTTTGCAATCTCAGCGCGATGATTCCGTCCTAGGCCTCGTCTTCTCGAAAAAAAGAGATAGAAGACCAAGAACGTGTCGGAAAGGAGGGAAAAAGTAAATCACCGAAAACTACATTGGGATCTCCCCCTCCCTTCCTCCCCTTTCTCACAGTGGAAGAGACGTGATTGCCTCTCTGTGTCTAGAGGAGGAGAAAGGGAGAAAAGTCGAGGCGGCGGGAGAGTGAAGCGCACGCGTGCGAGTGGAGGGCGACGTTAATAGGGTGTGAGAGGAGAGAGTGAAAAGGGAGTGCAGTCGTTCGCGGTCCAATTGTGTGATGAAAAATTTTCTCGGTAGTGTGTTTCTTGTAAGGGGGTTTCGCGTTGCGTGTTTAGGGATTAAATTAATGAAGTTGGGGGCGCGCGAGGTTGTTAATAGTGCAGAGGTGACATAACAGGTTTCTCTTTGGAGCTTAATTAACAGTACTTAATTATACGTGCAAGAATTTCAGCTGAGTTTTAAAATAATTAAAATAATTAAAAAAGTTGATCTGTATACTCGCGTTTACAATAAAGTAGGAGATATACTTATGTATATTTCTAGAATCTCATAATCTTTTTCATTAATTTCGTAACACGTGTCTTCTTTACATACTCGCCAAATATTTCAGTTTTTATTAAATTCTTTTACGAATCGTACATACACTATATAAGCATACAAGCTCGTATATTGGAGTGAAAATTCACTGATAATTTCAAAATTTACCAATAAATAGGAAAAATGGGTTTTCACATAATTTCAGCTCACTGCATAATGGGTCGAACATAGCGCGCTCATACACACACGGGGCGCTCCCATGTGCGTGTGTGTTCATTAGTGCCGACGTCAGCTCAATATTGTTACATAGAGGCTAAGCCTCGTTGTATTACATTTACTGTCCTCGTTACAATCGCACCGCTGTCGGTATTCTTGATTACGCGAGTTACGGCTTCGACAGACTGCATACTCGCACGCTGCCGGAAGAGGGAGAGAGACGATTCGCAGCGTTTCAGCCGCGAGCGCGTTGAATTGGATCGTTACATTGAAAGCCGCACGATAGTGAGTGCGTTCTTAAAAATAGAGCAGGGCGATGGTGGAGACGTTATGTTTTCGTGCAAAAAATACTAGTTTTCTTCTGAAACTGTGCCACTGATTGTCAAATTATGCCGCACTACTTCCAACCAATATTTCCAACACACAATATTGTAAGACATTTTTAGCGAAAATTTTCGTTAAATTTAAAAAGCACAAATTCCGTTTCCTCAGGTCCTAAATATCCATTTAGAACACGGGGGAATCTTCTGGTTAGCCATGCCAGGTAGAAATTCCCCATTCCCTCGGGTATCCTCCGTTTCACTGGCAATGGGGAGTAAGTGCTTCTTAAATCTATCTTCTTCGTCGTCCTATTCTATTCACCCTGAGCAGTATAGCGAATATACAATTGAATCATGCATACTTGCAAAAATAATGCTAAAGCACAATATTCCAACGAGTTAATCTAAAAATAATATTTATTAAATGTATTTACAGAAGTAATTAAGGAGCTATTCGGAATAAGGGCGTTTCTCTTATAGAAAATTATTAGAGTATATATAATATGTACATTATGCAACAAGGGACTAAAGTCACAAATTAGTCTCGCGGGTGGGTTTACTGCCCGAGCAAAGCGAGGGGAATTATCACCCGTGAGAATAATTGACTTTAGTCCCGTGTTGCATATAGAACTTTATTCACGACTCAACTGTGGCCCCGGTGTTGGCGGAAGTGGATGCAGTGGCAGTGTAAATAACAATTATTTTTAGATAATTTATATAACAATTAAGTATATAAATTAAATATTATGTATAAAATGTTAAATAGCCAATAAATAAAAAAACTTTATTTCCATCTCAACAAATATGGCCACTTTTTCCCTGTAAAGCGGGTCCAAAATTGGATTTGTTTCCCTCTCTCAACAAATTTAACGTTTGCGGGAAATATGGTCTTATTCCCCGCGAGCGAAGCGAAGTGAGGGCAGTGATCACCCGAGGGAATCAAGAGCGACTTTTCTCCCTTGTTACATAATGTACTATTACTTAACTATTCTTGCTAAACAGGGAGTAATATATTATAGGGGTAAAATACTACTTTTGACCGGCTTTTCAAGTAAAAAAAGTGGCCATTATAGTGGAGTCGTGAATAAAATTAAAATTCCTGCATAGAATATACGATTGTTAAAAATTGAAAGTTTTCAATTTAATTGCACCCATGGATATAGAGTATTTCGACTCCAAAATAACTTGAAACATGCTTCTAAAATGTTTTCTCGGAAAAAAATTTTTTAGCTGTCACAAATCTTTTCCTGTGAGAAAGCTATCTAATAATTATGCTTACTTATTATTACTTTAAATACCGTACTTACTTATTAAGCATTTCTTCAATTCGCTTACGCTGTGAAAACAATTCACTCTGCAACAAAAGACCAATTCTCCCTCAAGACCGACCAGCAGCTCGCGATTCCCAGCGCCCCTTCTCCCTTAAGCAAATTACTGCACCGTCCTCTCTTGTTCTCCCACTCACTCGAAAAGAAATCTCAATGTCGCGATATACGTTCTCAAGAATTATAGTGTCACGGGTTGGGCGAGCGAGCGAGCGAGTTATATAGTTGGGGGTTGAGGTTAGGGGTCGGAGACGGGGTGGAGGTCGATCGATGCCCCAGGTGCACGCGGCAACAGTGGCGGCTCTCGACACAGACGAAGACGACGTCGCTCCGTCCGCTTAATTATTAATCCGTTACGGTCGCAGCTCGCACCTCCGATCGGCCTTGTAATATACGTTCCTCTATCTATAGCGCGCGTTCTCGCGTTAAGTGCACTGACACGCTAGCGAAAAAACCGCGACGCTCTACATTTCCTTCAATTCTCAGTTACAAGCCGCTGAAAGCTCGTGAACAGTTACATCAGCTTCATTTTCAGATGGGTCGAGGGTCTGATGCCGTGGTCAATTTTTAATCAAGCGGTTTCGAGGCTAAGCGTTTTATACTTCGGTGATTTCGAATTTATTCTAGAACCTAATTTCATTCCAGTTACGAACGTAGTTAAAATTTTCATAATTATTATATCGAGAATTCTATTTATGTAGAAGCCACGTCAATTTTATACGTTAGAATGATATTATAAATTTCTGCATGTATGTCTAATTCAAACTACTACTTCAAAATTTTACTACTTGTACAAAAATAATGTTGCTCCCATTTATAAAGATCTCAACTTTACCTTAAAATATATAAAACTTACATACATTCTGTATTCACTTACGACACTGTTCTGTTCCGTCTGACTACGTTAAATATGCAAAAAAAATCCTTTTCTTAGAATCTTGCTTTTTACATATAGGTTAATTTAATTTCCAGAAATGATTTTTAATATTAGTTCAAGTACGATGATTTTTACATTCGTAAAAATATTCCTATAAGTAATGTGTTAAAGAATGCTATAGTTGACAATATTTTAACAAATGGGAACTGTAAAGACTAGGTCACGAAGAATCACTTTCAGTTCAGTTTGACTTTGTGCCGGTTTACCTTGACAGCGTGTAGAGATATTATTATATGTTTCAGGCCATTTTTTTATTCTACGTACACTCAAGTATTTTTATCCAATAGCGCCAAACTTCCAAACACTCTTTTTCTTCTCTCATAAAACTCTAATTTTATTAAAATTCTCATGCTACATCGATTTTTGTATAAAGCCCGTAAAAAATTGCGAAAGTTACACAGAGCCATAAGAACCAAAAAGATGCTTTGGCGTTCTGTAGATTGCACGAGGAATCGCATGCAAAATTGCAAAGTGAAAAATGTTCATTTTCTTCATGAAAAAAAGAATAAAAAAAAGAGTTCGTGTAGAAAGTTTGCACAAGAGAAAGAGAAAGGAGAAAACTCAGCAATGTATTGACACCCTTGAAACGTAGTGCTATATCAGAAACGTAGCGCAGAGCGCTTCGCGAATGAATTTATTTGGCCGAGTGCGCGAAAACAGGTCAAAAGCAAAGCGTTCGGCGGCAACGAGTGCGCCCTGGAAAATCAAGAAAATTGAGCTCGATCGACGACGGGAAATGATTATTTCGATTGAGATGGATGTCGGCGCCGAATCTACTATACGCCTCACGGCAAATACTCACACACGGATTTTCCCGACTAAAAGCTACAGTTTTTTTTGCGATAAAAGGGAAAAGAATTTCTCATCGATGAAAAATCCTAGGCTTCTTTGAATCGCATACTTCTTCGGCGCATTACTCTGAATTGTCAAGCGAGAGAGCGTTGAATTTATCGTACAACTTCGCGAGCATAGCTGTACGATATAACAGACGATTTAATTGAAAAATCTACTCGTCGCATCGAACGTATCCCAACGACGACGACGACGGTGGCGGAGAGTCAGAGTATAAATTTTCAAGGATGGTCTTGCAGTCAGTACCTTATTGATCCCGTCTAAGCGGTTTTCCGGGAGACTCGCCCGCCCGCCTGCTCGTTCGCTCACTCGCACAGGCGATCAGATATAAAACTTTGCTCGAACCTCGCCCTGATGCAGAGAGTGAGCGAGAGAGACAGACAGACAGACAGAGAGAGAGAGAGAGGGAGGCAGAGAGGAGGGAAAGAGCGATAGAGGTTCAACCTAGCTAGGAAAATACCGAGTCCAAAAGTTTTAAATTGTAAGTGAGGCAAATAGAAAAAGCAAAGTTTTGAGAAGAGTGAAGAGGAGAAAGCTACTTTAATAATATTATATTTTAAAAAGTGCATTACCATAATTTTCTGAAAAGTTCTTGCGTTGATTAAAATTTATGCAATATTATTTATTTGTCAACAAAATCAAATTAAAAGTTTAATATTCAAGTGTTATTAAAATGTCTAATTACAACTTTATGAGAATATTTAAGGCTAAAATAATTATCGTTTATGACTATAAGCTTTTAAACATTTTATACTTGGTAAGTGAATGCCAAGAGAAAATAATACTTTACCGTACTATAAACGTTTTATAGCCATTACCTTATATTTTATTCCATCAAGTAATAAAAAGATTGCATGTGAAATATTTATTACCACAACGTGCGGAAGAAAAATCCCAAGCTTTGATAAAAGGTTACAGAAGATTATCGTAAAATGTACGGTCATTCTCATAAACTAATACAGTCTGATGAGAAAATACTCCATATTATATTGCCTTTATTTATTATAATATTTTTTTCTTTAATAATTTTATTAAAACATCTTAGGCCGAATTCATCTCTATATTGCTCAAGTATGCCCGATATTTTTACTACCATCGTAACGCATGAAATATAATAGAATTTTATTTTATTTTATTTCTTCTGAGAAATACACTTTCGTAAAAGGTGCATATCTCATGCATTTTTTTTCAAATATCTTTGAAGGGGTGAAATCGGTCTTACAACTGAATAAAATTCGTTGATCGGCAGCGGTATAAAAAAAAATAAAAATAAATGATTTCAACGTCAGGATTATAAAGAAATTTTAAATAGAGTATTTATTAGCATTCCATTAAAAAGTAGAATAACATATAGTTCAATTCCGACATGATTGGTAATATGAGCATACATGGAATGCTCGATTTGAGATGGACTAAGTACTTCATTGATTCACCTCTACCAAAACCAAAGTCATTAATTCTGAAGAGATAGTTATAGCACCAATACGCTTCTCGTGCGTCGCTAAAGAAATTTGCGAAAATTAAAACTTTCTTAAACACCCCTACCCTCTAAAGGGGTGAATCTAGTACAAAAATCTCGTCTTACCCCTTCAGCCTTACGTAAGTCTCAAATATAGTCGCGCGATCGGGCAATTTCATTCCTCGCGACGTACACACTCACGCATACACAGAGCTACGCGCATACACAAATACACATACGACCTACTTTTTTGCTCTCTTGTTTATGGAAGTCGGAAAGGGGTGGGGCAGGAGAGAGGAAGTTGCGGCCCAGGATTATCGGGGGAAAACAACGCGTGCGCGTGGAGGATTATTGCCGTGAAGGCGAAGCGCTTCGCGCTTGGTACACGTATACATATAGTGAAGGGGTGGGGGTGGGGTTGAACTGCGCTCGAACAGTCCACGCGTCGCGCAGCGTTTGCTGTTTTACTCTCCACGGAGTTCGCGCGGAGAAGAGACAATGGAGATATAGAGTCCAGGCCAGGCTGGGAGCTGCGGTGCTTCACTCGCAATGATCTGCATGTAAATTGTTGGATATTTTACATTAACTGCAATTTCTGACGCGGTTTAGTTGTCATGGGGGTATTCATTTTTTAAATATACCCGCTTAAAATATCAACATGGAATGCGGATGAGATAACATTGGATAGTATTGGTATTTATTGAAATATTAATGTGTGCATAATGAAAGCTTTTTAAAGCTTGTTAAAAAAGTATTAAGAGAAAAATTATATGCTAGGTAAATTGAGTTCTTTTGTAAGCACTTGCAGGTATAAATTATCGCCCCAACACCTAATAATAAACTCGCACCGGCAAGTTCATAAGAAAATAAGCATCTTCATATTTCATAATAATTGCTAGCGTGTCCCTTACCAATTCAAATGCCACTTCGTGTTCTCGCCTTAATACCACATTCACGCTATATAAACCACTTCTCTCGTGATCCAGCCACCTCGCTCCTCCCCCTCCATTACAACCCCATTCACGCAACCCAGCGAAATACGAAAAATGTGGCTGCAGAAATATCCGCAGATTAATTCGGCCGGGAAAGTATAAACCGCGAAAACGTAATACACACAGCAGCGTCTCCCTCCCGAGAGACTAAGACGCAAACCGCAGTTCCAAGACAGGAGGCGGGCTGGGGGTACAATAATGCAGGGACGATATATACACCGGGGTGGCCGTTTATGTCCCGGCCATAGATCGTTTTCCGGTTAGATACGTCGCCTCTCGCGTGCAGAGGATAAAGCTGCTCAGGGGGAGATTAAAGCAGCGACCGCAAGCTTACCCTCCGTCCGACGGCATTATATATATACATATATACATGCGTGGATGTGTCTAGGAGCTGATGCTGATGCACGCGCAGTAGCTCAGAGTCTCTCTATATAGTCCGCACGCCTTCATTATATCAAGAGAGCGATATTAGCTCCCCTTCCTTCCCTCCTCGGTAATGTGTTCTGCTTAACGAAATTTTAATCCACGAGGTTGCACGAGGTAATGGCGTTTAATGCAGAACAACGACAAGTGGTGGATCAGAAACAAAGTGAAAGCTATTCTTTGTAGATAGGCTTGACAATGATGTGGTATAGGCTGTTCCGGTATGCATATATTTATGGCCACGTTAGAGGACAAAGAATAGACTCTACCCTACCAAATTACTTATTCATTAAATACTAAATTCTATATATATGTTAAGCTAGACACTCGATATTATCAATAATGCACAAAGGATTGGAAATAAAATTTTGTGCACTGAACTTCCTAGATATTATTGTCGCTCTGTATTCAATACTATAGATTTGACCTCACAATTCTAAGATATCTTCGTCGTCTGTTTCAGTAACTCAATACTAATTTCGTATACTGTATAGAGTCCGTAGTAGACGACTTTTTTAAAGATGATTCTCATAAAAAAAAAAATATTCTAATAATATCTCTATTTGAAAAACCAAAGATACAAACTTCCCGTTCGCAGTGCAATGCATCAACACCACTCATCAACTATGCGTAATGCATTATTTTGTGATGAGATGAAATTACCGCAAATGCATGTGGTCGGCGGTTAAAATTAATGTTATTCTGCAACGCAGGCTCGAGTCCCAGACAAATGATCGATCGGTAGGATTAGTCATTGTTTTGAATGAAATTAATTAATCAGTTAGCGTTTTAATAGCTTTCAATGCTTGACTTCCGCGACTCGGGGAAAGCAATGTAACGGAGAGGTGGCAGAGGGGAGTTTAGCGAGCGGAGTGGCGGAAGAGAAAATTGTAGCGATTGCGGACTGCTCGTAATCGGTCATAATCGATAATCGATCGTACACGCGCTCCCGTATAATGTATGCGCACGGGAGGACTGAACGGTAACGGCGTACTACCGTCAGCCCTATATACACCGTTCGGCTGGATCGGCGTGTTTCAACGCCCAGTTGCTTGCCGCGTTAAATTTAGGTTTTGATTGAGCGATCCATTTAACTAATGGGAATAGCGTGTTTATACAAAAGTTGCATGTGTATGTAGAAGAATGACTTTTAAAGGCTTTAACAAGACATGATTTAAAATTTAATTTAACTATCGTTATTGAAAATGTTTTAATTAAAAGACTCTTCTGCTATCACGTAATTATCAAGTAAACAGGAAAGTATAATTAAATGAACAGTCAGTATGATCAAAGTTATAATCATATTAGTAATCATATCAAGTTATAATCATATTAAAGTTATCATCAATCCTGGCATTTCTACTTACCTTACGAAGGATTTTCCATTCTTCAACTAATATTTCATTTAACCATAATTAATAAATTCCCCAGTTATCTTTTTTATCGCTGACGTATATTACATGTACAGCCATCCCATAATGGGATAAATACAGTTAGTTTACCTTTAATTTTGACTGTAAACTTGTACGACACCTATGCGAGGTACGATACGAGACTATTAACCTTCTAAACATACTTTTGATGTGATAAATGTAATTAGAACGTCTTAACACTGTATAATATATTGTTAATGTATGCTTTAGACTCTTTGAACGGAAACCTAAGATCAAGGCTGAAATTGTACCAATTAAATTTTGTGAGAAAACATACTTATTTTTTTAGTTAAATTCACACTGTGTGGGACATCCTAAGCAAGTATTGCTATGGAATTTCCAGATCTACTTTATGGCTCCCCATGGCTAAGAAGGACTCTTTCCAGTCTCCGGGAAATGGATTTTTCTGAGACTTCGGCAAGAATTTTCTGGTATCCAAAATAAATCTTAACTCCCTTTGTTAATGTCATAGGATCTGATAATAATCAAATAACCTGGTAGAAGTTGGCTCGATCGTTGAAAATGCCCAAGAAGTCAATAAATGGCCATAAACAATGGCTAGTTTCTAGATCGTGGTAAAACGCTCTTGATCATCTGCTCCCATATAATGTATTGATAACCCCCAAATTTTTTAACTTAATATCTGTAGCTTCTTGTACTTAAAAATATTTACTTGCAACAGATAGTTTTTATCACGATGTTAACAATAAAAAGTAGGTAAAAATTTTGTTTGCATACTGTTTCAGAAAACATTTTTAAACAAATGAATGTCGACATCTGATTTCGACTGTCCCAGCCTCGCCATAATGAATTACTGAGATTTTCTTAATACTAAAAATGCCGAGATGGAGTCATGTTTTGCCATCTTTTTTAGCTTAAAATCAGATAAAAAGAAGCTTGTTTCGAGTGCACGCTAGGAAAGGTTAAAAATGATTAGATAAAGCGTTTCATCAATGGCAAAGAACTGATCTCATTTTTTCGCCATTTCGAGTCTGGCTAGTCATTTTAATGGAAATTGCCGTATCTTCATTTTGTTGCAGCTTCGTAAATATTGACTTTGCTTTCTTCTACATATCAAAATTAAGTTGATTAGGTTCAAAGTTATAGATCATTAAAGATATACCTAGATAAACGAATGTATAAAAATTGATTTATTTTATGACTTGAAAATGCTTTAATTTTTGTGCATGTTTTTATTTGTAATTTTGGTGAAAAAAAACATATATGTGCAAATCCCATCATTGTTACGAAAAACCCCGAAATCACGATTTGAAAAATTTTTTCGAGCACATCTTCGGTGCCCGGTTCTTCTTGTTTGTTATAGTATATAAAATGAAAATCTGCAGTTGTCTGCGTCCATCAAGTTGCGTATTTTTTCTACAGCAACTTCTTACTTTTTAAGAAAATGTCAAAAAATGGTCTTCTCTTCAAATCTCAGACATTTAGCCCAGGATTGATCTACTCTAAGTTTCAAAAAAGAAATTAAAACTATAGAAAAAGAGCTTTAATTTCTTTTTTTTTTTAATTAAAAAATGTTGATTCCTTCAAAATTTATAAGGGTTTCAAGTTGAACGCCGAAAAGGCATAAAAATGCTATCAAAGTCGCGAAGATGCCGATTCATGCCATTTCTGCATTTTTATGCCTTTTCGGCGTTCAACTTGAAACCCTTATAACTTTTGAAGGAATCAACTTTTTTAATTAAAAAAAAAAAAAAAGAATTAAAGCTTTTTTT
>UXGD01003523.1:0-20156 GCA_900474315.1 Torymus auratus | reverse complement strand
AAATATTCGAGATTAATTTGGTCGGCAAAAAAGTTTGACAACGGATAATGCGTGTACACCATTTTTCTCATATTCTGGAACCAAAGAATCAAAAAAATGTAGTGTGGTAGGTGTGCCCCAAAAAATTTTTTTTTAATTTTTTGGACCCCATATTCCGTAGAATTGCACATATATGAAAACGCAGATTCAAATAATTTAGTAAACTCAGAATGTAAACAATATAACAAATAAAAAATATTTAAAATTCTTATTATCATCTTCTCTTCTCATTATATAAAACTAAAACACTACTCCTTACCCGACATTAACGCCTTTACAACCCCGACAAAACACACACGCCAGCTTCAACATTTACCGCGTGAACGAGCTAACGAAGACGCTGCATCGGGAAAACCTCGGCCCGAACGAAGAACTTTAATGGCAGTAGCGCGAAAGATCACGCGACGCTTGTTCCGCGTATACGCGAGAGAGCGACAATCGTCCGGGACAAGCTGGAAAATTGCATTGCCTAGGCGTGCGGAATCAGAGAGAGAGGCGTCGGGTGGGAATTGCATGCAGGTTGATGGAAAAATTCTGCCAGGGGTGCTAGTGTATGCTCGCGCACGAGGTGTTTTTAGCAAGTCAGCTGTGCAAATTGAGTGTACAGTTTCGAGCGGATTGTTAATTCTCTCAGAATAGTGTAGAATTTTGTATGTATACGTATGTATATGTACGGAAAACACGAATGATTCGACGCACAATGTTATTTTTCTCTTATGTGAATATAAGTTTAATTGCATATACCGAACAATTATTTCTTGTTTAAGAGTATTGCCATTGAAATTTTCAAACTAATGTATATTGATATAAAAATTATTTTAATTAATATTTTAAGATATTTTCTGTTATCAATTATATTCAACGCGTTATTTACCTTGCATTAAAAATTAATCGACTGTAAAAGAGTTAGTTTCAAAATTCTATTAGAATTTTGAAAAAAAAAAAAATTAAATAACTATCCCTTCAAATTCGATATTTACGATTTAATATACACCACTGACGTGCACATATAACACAATAACGCGTAAAATTGAATCGAACCAATAAAATTACATTGCCGGCACCAACTCTCTCCCTCTCGCATTGGATCGTCGACGTCGCGTGCGCGCGTCGCCCATAAAATTCCTTTCCCGAGCGTCTCTGCACACCTATATATACGTATCATCCCTCTCTCGCGACAACTCGACGCATTTCCGCGGCACGGCGAAAATACGGAAATGAATAATCGCTCTCTCACTCTCTATCTCTTGCTAGCGCGACATTTGGCGATAGTATATACATATATACGTGTGTATGCACAGGCGAGCGCTTTCCCGCACGAGCTCTCGAGGAAAGAGGCGCGTCTCGACGACGTCGTCGAGTTTGCAGTACGCACTGCACACACATATATACATCATACGTACTGAGCGCGCGACTATGAGTATCGAGTTTCACGCTCGACGTCTTTCTCGCGTGTTGAAAGGGGATGAGGGAGAGTCTGATGTGAGGGGTTGTATACGTGTGCATGTATGCAGAGACAGACACAGACAATGCGCGATGTGCGGCGAAGACGCTGTGTACGAGGCGGCGGTGATTCGAGCAGATATAAATATAGATATATATACGTACAGACACAGATATAAGACACACAGGCACAGGTATATATACGAATGATATATGTATATAGAACACACACAAAGAGAGAACACAACACTGGCTAAACAGAGAGAGAAGTATACAGAGGTGCTGAAGTGAGTGAGAGACAGAGAAAAGTGATGGAACAAACCTTGTTGTGAGACTTGAACATACAGGCTGTCCCCGCGAATAGCTGCGTCCGGAGGAGACAAAAAAAAAGAGAGATGTAGTGATTATTCTGCTGGATTATGGCTTGATGTATAGTGTGGATTGTGAGATATTTTTATATGTTAGTGAGTTTTGGAAATAATTGAAATATGTTTTGTTACACACGCAAAGTTTTTAAATTTTAATATTTTTCTCAGTAAAATATGACATCAATATTGTTTTCAATAAGTAAATGTCACAGTAATACTTATTTCATTTTAATGATTCACATTCATGGATTATTTACGTATAATCATTCTACCAATATATATTTGCCATATAAAAACTTCTCTCACTTTTCGAGTCATTTAATTTCCGCAATAAAAAGCAGAATTTAACGAATACTTAGTTTGTAACGAATTGAGACCCAAATTTTTACGACGTACGAAATACATTATCAATTTCCTCACACTTGACATATACTATGAAGCGAGTGCCTTGAGGATGAATCTCGACTATTAAATTTATTCGCAAGCATCTTTTACCTTACGTTTGACGCGATTAATACACGGCAATTACTTAACATTTTAATGCCATCCTTCATGGATAAAAATCCAATGGTATACTCGACGCAAAACGCGCAATTACGTATCATTGAATATACGATTAAAGATCATAACAAAAAAGAGTTAACGGATTAATAAAGATGTAATCGAACACATTGTAAAACGGAGCAAATGAAAGAGCGCGCGCAGTGTAATTGCCGGTCGATGGTATATAGCGATATGGTCAATTAATATTTCACTCCATCAGATTAATAGACTCCTCTCTCGCGTTGCACGACACATGGGCAGGTTGCGCATTACGGGGCGTTACGCTGGGATAGCGCCTTGCAGTTACGCGTAATGACCTGATTTATGTAAACCATTATTCTAAAGGCTTTTTAAGTCGACGTGCATATCCTGTATTTTTAAATGACAAGTTGTATGACGTGTTTAAGAAAATAAATAAATAAATTGTTCTTATTTACATAATTTCCATTGCGAGGAAGTATTTTTATTTCACTTACTTATATTATACTTAAGTATATGTTTATAAAGGTTATGTGCGAACCACAGATAATCAAGATATTGAAAATACTTATTCTTATACTTTACAGAAAGTGAATATGTATAAATAAATAACATAAGTAAATCACCATCCACATCATTCATTCCCCGTTCTTCCCAAAATACAAAAAAAAGTCGCCATTACCACGATCCTCATAAACACGAAGTCGAAATAGCCGGGGAAACATTTTATTCGCACGTGCTGCTGCTGCGAGAACACACACACGCGAGATCATAAAACGTGCGCGCACGGATCGCGAAAAGAAAGGATTTTCGGCTCGGGAAGAGGGCCATCTCCTCTAAATGCACGCGCGAAAAAGGAGGCGAAGAAAGGAACCGCACCAAGTGTGCGCGCGGAGAGAAGAAAAAGCTGAGAGAACTCTCGACACAGCGCGCGGCGCAGTTCCGCTCGCGTGTGAGCAACTGTAAGTGGTGAAGGAGGGAGGAGGAAGGGGGAGGCAGCAAAGACGACGACGAATTCGACGTCACGCGCGCTTACAAAGAGCATGCGATGTTGTGTATAGTACCAAGAAAGTTTAGCGCGAAGTGTAAATGCTTCCGCATGGTGTTGAATATATAGCTCTCGCATAAGGGACACGAAAGAACGCGCGCTTCATCATTCGCAGGTCGCGCGGCGGCGGGTCATGTGTCATGTCATGTCACGTGGGCTGATAAATTTCGGCGCGTGATGGCCGCCTGTGCAGCGGTGCCGGCCGGCGCTCTGTCAGTTCCCGCGCGCGGTCGTTGTCGTATGGAGAAGTTGGACGCTTGAGTTACTTATGCTGTATAGACCTGAAGGAGAGAAGAAGACGACTTGCATCAGCTGTGCAGGAAAGAGATAAAGATAAACGTAAGTTTCGTTGCTGCTTTTTGTTATCTTTGCCTAGTGCCGATTGTGCGTGTGATAGGTACACCCCTTTGTGTGTATATACATCCGCGAGAGCGAGAATTTTTATGGGACACTTCAAAAGGAAGTGCGTACCTACACGCAGCATCGCGATCTTTCATGTGTTTTGTGCTGTGTGTGCAGACGAAACGCGTGTGTGAACTGTTTTGAGAGAGATGTTGTCGCTCGAGTTTTACTGCTTATTGTTTGTTTTGTTTACACACGGGGTTAGATTATTGTCTGTACATGCTAATATTTTATTGAGCGACAAGGATCGAACTGCACTATTATTCATTTTTGAGGTTACGATACGTATAAGTATGGCAATTGTCTAGTTTTTTGCGTGATAAGTTTATTATTAGGAGAATATTCATCTTTGTGTTTATATACTTAATATTTTTAGCTAAGATAAGTGAGGTTAGTGACAAAATTAGGTTATTAAATAATTCCAATAACAAGTTTTTTTCGCCATATACCCACAACAAAACGTGACGTTTCGCGAACTAACTATACCGAAAAACAACAGAAGAAGTCGTGGCTAAGAGACTGTTATTGTCGAGCAGACGGTTTCATTATAGTCGTTATTATGATACGCGAGTGCGAGGTGTAACGAACGTCGCGCGCTCGACCCGAAAAAACTCTCTCCCAAGGTTATCGAAAGTGAACAGGGCACGCGGTGCGATCGGTCAGCTGTTGGTGGTCGCGCGAAAGTAACGTTATCGTCGTGTAAAAAAAAAAATTGGCGTTGTAATATACGGTTATTACGCGCGACTTGTCAGGTAAAAGGAAACGTGATTTATATTCTGGATTATGTTTTATAAAAAGAGAGATATATATTTTTGAGGGATTGTAATGAAGAAAAATGGGCTTAATTAATAAACATTACGATAATTATGAGAAGATAAATATTATTTATATGACAAATATGCTGCAATTTATGTTTTTTAAAAGAAATCCGATTTAAAAATGTGTTAATGAAGGTTACAGGCATTCTTATAAAGAAAGAAGTTGAATGCCACTGATCTGCCTTATCAGAATTCGTCCTTAAATGTCCCCATTAAATAACTTTAATATAATGAAGTGTCGTATGGATTCATATATCAAATTGTAAATAAAAATACAATCTGTTCTGATTTGGTAACAATTTATATTATTTTAATATGAAGGCAATATTAAAGCTATACATTTTACATGACAAATCTCCACCAATTTTTTATCAATTTTAATTTTTTTTTTCGAAACTACGAAATATCTAATAAATTTTACTAAAAAGAAATCAATTAATAATTATAATTACTAAAATAGCTTCTACCTTATCACGCATTTGTCCTTATACTTAAACTACAGTTAAACTGTCCCTACAACACCGTTCTCATAATCAGCCACCGATCTAAACACAGCACCGTGGTACGAAAATTACAGAGCCATAAAAAGCCCGGCGGTTAGTGCATTCATCGGTGCGTTTACCCTATCGTTTGGCCGCACTCGCGCGCAGCTGCTGCGCATCGCGATCCCTGGCCAACCGTATAATCGAACAATATAGCGGTGCCCGCGGACTGACTGCTCGTCGAACACCTATACAACCTCCGAAGATTCTCCACCTCCTCCTACGCCACTTCCTTCCTCCCCCGCCTTTGTTCCGATCCGCGCCCGCGAGTCCGAGAGAAGATAATAGAGCGCGCGGACGTTTCCTCCGCTGCACGCGCGTTTTCTTGCTAGTTCTCTCGACTATTGCGCACGCGCGACTAATTGAAAAACTTTGCCGAAAGCTGCAGGTCGTCGGAGGGAAATCGAAGCTTGCGGCGGTAGCAGCACTTGTTTGTCACTCGTCGTCGTCGTCGTCTTAAACGTTGCGAATTCTTCGGTTCTACGGTATAAGTAAATGGGGAGGAAGAGGGGGGAGACCTTAGCGCGAAGTTTGGTAATTACTTGAATGGCGGGAAAAGTTCGCGCGCGGATAGTTCATTGAACTTTCGTTTGAAAGGACGGGGGAGGGACGAAAGGGATTGGGATTATCGAGGGTACGTTATGATTGGTGTGTGGAGATCTATACAGTTATATATGTTTTAAAGTTTACGGATTCAGTGCATCGTTAAATTATATGGGATCGGTAATTGCCGAGAGGACTCAATGATAAAATTAAAAGTTTCGAGTTCGGTGAAAATTTTAGTTAATGCAGCGTCGCTTCGAACTTTTAATTGTTGTAAATATAGTATATTTATTAGTTACGTGATTATAAAACTTTTGGCATAATTTATAAGTTTGTTAAAAACCATTAACTTTATAAAGTTTATTTTACATTCTCGATATTTTTATTAAAAAAATAAAAAATTTACAACCCTATATATCATCACGGCGTCAATTCCAACCGTGTTATTTAATTACGAACGAAGAAAGCTCGCATTTATCAAATCATTTGACATGGAGATCGTCTGATTATACGCGACTTCACTATACAACGCTCGACTGCTTCTAAGGGCGGCGAAACGTTAACAACGAAAGCACGAGCCGAACAGTGACTGCAGGCAGGAGCTTTTCGCGACATCGCCCCCTAAACACTTGAATCCGCGACGGGATCCCGTAAATTAATAACGAAGGGGGCCACTTTCGGACGGTGATGTCTGCCCTCTCTCCCCTATACGCACTTTTACGTTTACTGTAGTATATAAACGGGGAGAGCTATGCGAGTGTCGCGTGTCGTACGGCTAATAAAGGCAATAAGGACGAGCGCGTAAACGGAGGAGAAAGGCGCAAGAGCTTTGAGCGGAAAACTTTTTAACATCGTTTTTCATTATTAAGCCACTCGGTCGTGTGCAATTAGTCCTCGGCAGTCTCGTCGCTGACGCTGCGCTGCTTCTTCGCCTTTTGTTTTCATATCTTTCTCTCTCTCCGCGACGTGGAAATTAGATGAACTTTTGTTGTCGCGCGGTCGTCGTCGGGGGGTAGATAACGAATGCAATTTCGTTTTATCAATTTGCGTGCGCGTGGTTGAGGGTAGGAATTATATATTCTTTTGCTAATCGTTTCATTGTATATAGTCGCTTGCGAAATGGTGAAGTAATTTTTAATATCGTATATAAATTAAGCAACCTCATTGAAAATAAAAACATTTTTTTCATCAAATTATTTCGAGTTTTTTTCTTAAATGATAATGAAACTATATTCTCATAAATTAAAATGACAATATGCCAATATTAGTTAAAAGTAAAAAAAAAACATCCGGGGAAAAAACCGTAAACGCTCGAGAACAAGCTATCATCGGCCACAATATCCTCCCACCTGCGTGCGCGACTCTCTTTCCACGGGAGTACAAAAAAAGCCGATATTCTCACGTTCAAAGCGGCACTGCAGTCTTCAATCCACCTTCTCTCCGAAAGAAGCGCGGCGGCGGAAGAGGCGAGGAGTAAGCCGCGTCCGGTATCGACAATAACGGCATACCCGCCACCCGCGCCGCCCCTGCGCCTCCTCCCCCCTTTTTCGCTTCTCTTCTCTCTCTCCGTCTGTGTTTATCTTCGTTCCCGTGCACACTGCTACCCAAGGCTCGAGCCGCTGATATAAATGCACCCTTCGTCCTCTCTCTTCCCTATCTTCCCCGTAGTGTCTTTCTCCCCTTCGACCTCCCACCCTCTCTTCTCTCTCATCTCCCCTGTGGAGGTGTGCCCGAGGAGCGCGAAATACGACGCGGGGCCGGCCCCCGGTATTGTCTCTATCGCTCTCCAGCGCGATATTAAGTCGTGTCTGCTGCATGTCGTAGCTCTCTCTCTCTCTCTTCTTCGTAGGTCGTCTTTTTTTGTCGTCGTTTTGCGTCTTTAGCGTGGAAGGGAATTGTTACGGTTCTATTGTGCTGCTGTGCGCCAAGAAGCGCGGAGAGAAGTTTAGAGCGCGCGCGGGCGTGAAAATTATTGCGATTTTGCAGTTATTAAAGGTGTTTTGAGATTTATGGCTTGGCAGGGAATTAATGAGAAGTTGCACGATTTAGGGTGGAAATAATAGGCGATTGTTTGGAAATTTATTATCTGCGATTGGTTATGGATGATTGAAATTGTAAATTATTATATTGACACTTTTAAAAGTTATTTTATAAATTTTATGAGGTAAACGATACATTTAAATTGTAAAAATGGTATTCAGAGAGTTTTTCACTCGACTATTTCATTATGTGCTCTTGTAAAAGAATTTTAATCTCTAGAGATGTAGTAGACTATTTTCATGTCGCATCAAACTAAAAGTACTTTATTTTTTTACTTCATTTTGAACGTTATTAGTACAATATAATAGCTTTTATGTCGCGGAAACTGTTTTTACACGGTCGTTATGGCATGCCGAGAAATTGAAACGCGAAGGGCTTTCATACTTCGAGGGATGAATGCGGAATTAAAAATGCCGCAAATTCCTCTGCTAAAAAAATTTTTTTTCCACATTTTTTCCTCTTTGTCCCCGACGTATCTTGTTTGCGCTTGTCTCCTACCTGGTACTCACGAAAAAATCTCAATTCACCTACAAACCAGAGGTAGAAATTGTCATGGCGAATACGTGATAACATGCGTTTAATATACGTTTTGTAAAAAGTCAGTATAGGAATTTTGGGAATGTAAAAACGAGGCAGTGATATTTGATGTTTTCAATCTCGGCGCGTTCTTCCTGTAGCACAACGTAAAAATAAAAAATTTAATATAACCGAAAACTTTCATAAATTCAAATGTCGAATTGCCAGAAATTCGATTTTTAAAATAAATCCGAATTTTCTTTCATAACCGAGATAATCTTAATATTTACATCTATACCACATTAAATTTTTATGCATCTAATCTTTTATCCGCCAGATTCCAACAGACGATGTCCCGCACTCTCGTCCCCCTCATCTCGGAAAAAAATAAATGTTTCAGGCAAAACACACGAACCGCGTACGTCCCTCGGCTAAAATATGAAACCAGCTTTCTCCCGTCCGTGGCCTTAAATACAGAGAATACTTTATCGCCCAGAAAGCCCCTTTTTCACGACTGCGCACGCGGGCGACAACGACGACGTCGACGAGGACGACGGGAGCGAGGAGCAACCACCACAAATTCCCTCCCAATCTTTTCTTTTCAGCGAAAAACCGTTCACGGACGCGCGCTTCCTCGGCCACCATCCCTCTTGCCTGCGTGCATTCTCTTTCTCCCTTGGCTCCTTTATTTCCAGAGGCTCGCTCTCTCTATACTCTTTCCCGCGGAACATTTTTCTCTCGAGGTCTGCACACGTGCCGGCCGACTCTGCTGCAAAGAGAAAAGCGAGGGCAGCAGGAGGATGAGGATCTTACTTTCCTCCTTTTCGGTTTGTTCGTTGCGAGTCGTCGTGCCACCCTTCGCGTATTTCTCGAAAAGTCTTTCGAAAAGTGTGTATGCGCGCGTACGCGATAGCTCAAGCTGGAGAGGTGGGTCTTCGCGTGCCACCTCGAAGAAGCCGCGAGAGAAGAGCTTGCGGAGGGGTTAGCCGATGGCTTGAGAATGCTTCGGTTGCTCGGTGCTTGTCCCACACGTCTTTGCTCTCGTGTCTTTTAGTGCTTGTTGATCGCCGGCTTGGTGTTTCGGTAACTAACCGTGGTGTGGCAGTTGAGAAGGATTTTTATTGTTGGAAGAGAAATTCTTATCATTTAGTTGGTTCAAAATCGTTTATTCGTTTGGCTTTCTATATACTACCATTTTTTTTTATGAACGACTTAATTCATTAAAAGTTTTTTATTTTATGAAATAAAAGTTATTTCGATAAAATAATGTCAATCCCGAGTAAACATTTTTAAAACCTTATTTTCTATGTAACTGTCGATGACGATGTAGACAGATATATAACCATTAAATCAAACAAAATATAAATCTAAGAAAAAAATAGCTTAATATCGCTTCCTTCAATATTTCATATCTTGCGAATATTTCTATTTACGTAACACTTCTTCCAGGCTTTCACGCCGCAAGAAATAAAACTCGTTCGTCTCTATATAAAACAAAGTCTTTAGAGGCATCTCGAGCGCAGGAAAATGGAAAGGTACAGAAAAGCGAGCCCGGAAAATAAATCGCGAGCGGGCCCAAGATAAATCCCGATTGGTCGTAAGTACCGGCTGGGATAAGGAGGCTGTGTGTGTGAGAGAGAGGAGGGGGGAGAGGGAGAGTACGAGAGGCGAGGTGAGACTCGAAGGGGTATTTTTGAATCCCTCGGGAAAGCCATTAACGAAAGTAAGGCGCTGTAGCCGAGCATTTCTTACTCGGCGAACACATTTTACGCATATTTTATCATCCATTCTAGCCGTCGATTTGCGTTTGCGCTTTCGCACGTGGTTAGATTCTCCGCCGCAAGTAAATATTTCACGAGGTTTTTATTTATTTACTTTTTTTTACTTATTTTCATTTATCGACTTTGAATTTTATGTAAATAAAAGTGTACGTTGAAATAATGTACATGCGTGTGCGCGTTGTGTATGTGTATGTGTATGTGAAGTTAAAACATGTTAGTTGAAGATTATATAGCATATTGTTGCAAAACTTTGAATAAGATATATTTTTATAATGTCAGAAATAGGAATTAATAAATATATTCATAACTTTGAGAAAGATTGCACTGTTAAAATAATAAACTTTATGTAATCAATAATAACTTATATCCTCTCTTAAAAAAGTGATGGATGAAACCTGACATCACAATAAGACTGTTTTGATTGGTTGTTGTAGATTCATTTGATTGGTCTATATAGTATAGGCGCCAAAATAAAGTACGTCTGAATTTTCAAGATTGAATTCTTGAGTTTAAGTACTCAAAACTGCTGAATAATTAAAATAGTATAAAAAAAATTTCATTATTTTATTTATGAAACTTACGTTATTATCGTAAAATTTAAACTCAAACAAACTTTTAAATTGAAATTAACTAGATCATGTTCATAACCTCAAACACAAACAAATCAATAGATTAATAATACGTGCGAAGCGCGTTGAATGTAGCTAGTAAAGAAAAAAGCGTATGAAAATGGGCTACAAAGTTGCCGTGTTTTTTATCGGTTTAATGATCGATACGAAACGAACTACGCATCACGCAGCTTTACTTTTTGAAACGCAAGCTCCAAATTCGATAGAAAAATTTATTACATGACTAAAACAGTTAAGTTATTGATAAACCAACGGATACATTTAATATACGTCATACATTATCTGTGTGTAGTATATGCTGTATATCTATTTGATTTTTCGATATCTATATTACATCAAAATTTTTTTTATTAGATACAGTAAGTAAATTAATATTTCATGCCGCAATCGTTTGGCTTCCTCATCTATAATGTACCAACGACCTGAAAACAAAATTCGCAAGTTAACCACTGGACGGATGAAAAGCATGTGAGTTGGCTACCCGCGCCGTCATGAATTTTACAATAGTACCGGTAAATAACGCTCAAATAGCTGCTTAAAATTGAATTTCCTTCATCCTCTTCTTCACCAATGACATCGTGAATTATTCATACCATTAGTGACCGTTAAATGTTTATTTATCCGAGGAAAAACATAAACTTCTTTTTAAGCAAAACAAATCTACTTTTAAATAGTTAATAAAGCTTTTAGAAAACTTTTATTCTATAAAATTTGTAAAATTTCTCAAATTTAACTGTATAACTTTATTTATTAAATGTACCTATAAAATCCCATTAAATTCATTATACAAATAAGAATGTAAATATATCTTATACGCACAATCCTGTTTATTTAAGAATTTCAAAATCTTTTCAATCAAAGCCCAAGCAACACCACATATAGCCGCATTTCCGATTTTCCCAAACGCGCGCGGGCGCGCTCTCGTGTGCAAGCGAGCAAAACAAAGAAAATCCAATATTTCCCTCTCTATGCAAATATTTTACGTCTGGAATCCACCTCGGGCGAGCATTAAACTTCTTACGCAAATAAAATTCACCGAAAATTCATGCTAGAAAGGAGAGAATCGAAACGCGCTTTCTATCGAGAGGCGGCGGACGGCGAGTAAAGGAAACTCTCGCCTATAACCATCGCCGGCGCATAAAGCACACACGCACACGGTTCTGTGCTATCTATATCCTCCCGCTCTAATACTCAACGCGCGCTATACGCGAAAGAAGCAAACACGCACGTGCCCTCGAATATATCCACTTTACGTCAATACGTCTAATATGAAACCTGCCGGCGAAATATCCTCCCCACCGTACTCTCTTCTTCTTCTCCTACGACTTTTCCTCTCTCTCTTTCCTCGAGAGAGAGCACGAGTCTACGTATCCTTCCTGAAATTTCACGAGATCTAATGGATCCTCGCTCGCGCTGTAAAGTTACGTTTACGAGCCGTAACGAAATTACGGCCCGCGCGAGAGAGCAAATAAAAGTCGCGTCGTATAAGCGCGTACGCGCGCGACTGCAGCGGAGAGAACGTTTCTTTTTTTTTTTTCTTCTCTCGCTCTCGACGGCTGCCGAAATTTCGCCGCACTTATTTCCGCGTCTCATTTTTTTCGCAAAGTCGAGTCGACGCGCGACGTTCTACGTTACATAGGTGAGAGAAGTGAGAGAGAAGCACGGAAGCAGTATACGCGGTTCATGAGGAGAAATACAACGACGGGGCGGGTAGTTAAAGGAGATTAAATTATTGCGAGTTTACGGCTGTTTTTTATGGGGGTATTTAAAAAAGTTTAAAAAGCGCTCGCGGACCCTTTCTTTTCCCCCATGCAGCTGGCGCGCAAGTGCACTTTGCACGCTGTTTATTATATTGTGCGCGCGCACGCGCCTAAGTTTAAGAATGCGTAAACACTTTCTGTAAGTGTCAGCTTGGAAAGCAAAATTAATTTTCCGGGTTATAATGAAATCTGTGTGGTTTTTTTTATAATGTTACGTCATCGTTGAACATAATATTTGCTTTGAAATGACCAACCCTGTATATATACACATTCCATATTCTATTACTTTAACATCACGGCCGTAGAACCCCTCTCCAAATCTACAATTACTGGTCACTACAAATTCATAACGCGCAATCAGAAGCACATTCTCTATTTCGTTAATCAATTATTCTAATGTCCGCGCAGTCCTATAAATTATCCGAAACAATTACTCGCTCGCGCGCACAAAGGACTCTAATCCCCGCGCGCAGCAACATATTCAAAACAATTCCGATGCAATTTTCCCTTCGCCCGACAAACTAACCTCCCCCTACGCGCGCACTAGAGTATCGAGAGTAACGAAGGTCCGAGGCGATCGGAGCTTTCAAAGTAAAGGGCGTCATCGACCTTTGAACTCTACGCCCATATCTCTCGAAGAGGATCTCGCACGCGCGCGCGTGTCGACTCCCGAATATATAACCGGGAACTTTAGGGTCCCGGACTCGGGAAACGAGCGCCCGCGAGTGTACCTGGCGAAATTGCATTCGAAGAGAGGAACGGGGAGAAGACGTAACCTTTCCATCAGCTGCGAGATAGGGAGAGAGAGTCGATCTTGATTCGCTACCCTGACTATATATACACAGTCGCGTGACGAAGAACGCGACGCGTGGAGGGAATAAGAAGTGGCGCGAGAGGGATAGAGCAGTGCGTCCGGTTGTAAAAGGTTAATGGTAATTAGGAGCAAGGATTACGGCGGTTTTCGGCGGGGAACGCTGTCGTGAATTATATAGATCGGGCATAGTTTAACTTGGGAGATTAGATTTTTTATGGATTATGGTTGAGGGGAAAGCGTATAATCTGGGAGGGCTTTTTGATCATCGCGTATAGTGGTGAAAGTATAATTCGTTGATTAAATTTTCATTTTTAATTGATTTGATGATTGATAGAATGGATTTGAAAATTGAGAGAGTAAAAGTTTTTATTTTAAAATATGTAGAAATTTTCTAAACTTGTGTCAGTTATATACGTATTTTAATAGCGGTAAATATTTCGTCAGAGATTATTAAAAATTGTTTGTTCCTTTTGAAGTTAGTTGGTGTTTTAGCACAGTCTTAAATATTTGCATTATTGCCAAACTTTAAATTTGATGCAAATGAAATAATTGACGCTTGCGAAATCTCCAGTAGAATAATGAAAGGATTTAAGTGCAGTTTTTTCAAAGTGTTCGACGTAATTGGTGAAAGTTTTTTGACAGGAGTTTGATGGAAGTTAATTCATGGTTATTGTTCACGATTATTTTAAACGGTTGTCTACTTTTACGTCGGTTACAATTCAACTAAAAAAAATTGATTGCAAATGTTCAGTAGACATTTAAAGGTATATTATTTTAGCATTTAGTAATAACTGCAGTTTTCTCTAATATCGTGCATCAAATTATTGATGTTCAACAGTTTAAAATGCTCACTATTTTCGCGATTTCTTCAGAAACAATATTTTACGAGCCAACCAAAACGTTACATTCCACATTAACAAAATAAATAATGCTACCCATTATCCCAGATCCACCGCAGTAGAGAAACTTTACGTTTTGATTTATCACCGTTATATATTATATCCGTATATATACACAGAGAAAACATTTGTACGGCCGATTATGATGCCGAGCCATCACAGCGTCGCCGCGCATCCGGCGAACTAATCGATAAACATTGGCACGATAAATGCTTCGAGCGGTATACGCGCAGTTCTGCAGCAGCAGCAGCGTGTTTTGTGCAAGCGAGTGAATCTCTCGCGACTGATCTATCTAAATATTGCGTTTCCGGCGATGCAATCGCCGAGGGTTGATGTTATAAATCACGTCGCGCGCGTATAGCGATAGAATCGTCCCGAGTTGTGCATTAAATTTTTTCGTTAACGACTTAACAGTCAACAATAGATAATCGTTGTAAGTTATGTCCCTATTTCGCGTGCTATGTCACAGATAGAATCTTTGATTTATACCCTATATAAATTAATCCTCAACAAAGTACATTTTAATTCAAAATAACGTCTTTTCTTGAATATCTTAACCTAAGCTAAATCTTACAACAAAAGACTATAAAATCCCTTTGCCTAATATACAACTCGAGAAACGTGCCGCAACGACAAATAAACACTGCAAAAGCACTTCTCGCGCTTTTTCCCACGTTTGAAGAAAAAAGAACCGCAACCCGTATAGCGCGCAAACCTCCGCGAATCAGCATTTGAAACGGCCAGCTCACTCTCTCGTTTCTCGAATTTACAAATACATACCCCGATACGATCCAGGGCACTGCAGCAGCGGCGCGTCAAACGCGCGCGGCATAACCGGCGTTGCGCATTCCCGGCCCCGCCGTCATAACACAGACGCGAGCGAGCGCATAGCGCCGCGCATGCATGCATGCATGCAGCAGCGTTGCAGAGGGAGGTTCTCTCGCGCCTTGCGTTCGCGCATGACCGACGCCAAAGCAACCACCAGCAGCGTTTAGCTAGCACAGACGTCCGTCGTCCACGTTGGCGACGGTGGTTGTACTGCCAGCGGACCGAAAAGCGTATATGTGTGGATGTGTGTCTTTTGACGTGGCGAAGGATCAAAAGATTGCAGGGAAATGCAGCAGCATCATACGTGTGTGGTGAATAGAGTGGATGAGAGAGTTTTGCTGGCTTTTGGGTCGTAGGTTGTAATGGGAGGAGGGGGAGGATGTTTGTGGTTGGTATAGGCGCGGTGGATGATTTGGAATAGAGATTGATTGGTTCTATTAAAAAATTATAGATATTTTTTTATGGGGGGAGTGTATTTTTGCGATTTTATCAATGAATGAGCGAAAATGAAAGGGGAAGATGTACGATCGCATGCATCCTTTGATTTTTATGAATCAGAATGATTATCAAGTTGTCTGAAGTAGAATTTTAATAAAAGTATATTATAAGAATAAAGAACAGATTTTAAATTGTCAAACGGTACAATAATGTTTTATAATACGCGAGCGACCATAAAGATTTTGTTTTTATTAAATTTATATATACCTTGTGCGCCGCTGTACGCGCGTTAAATTAATATTTCCGGAATGCAGTTATAAAGAATAAGTCATAAAAAGAACTTTGAACGGCCTTTTACGGCAAGGAATTTATCCCCAGTATGGCCGATGGCGAACGAGTGATGTTTTAATTAAGTACTAAACTGCGCTCTTTAACGCAATAAGTGAAATCTAAGAAAGTTATATTGAAAGTTAAAAGTTAATTGTAGCATCGCATAGTTACGTAAAAAATCAATTAAAAAACATGGAAATAGTATGTTTTGTTTTGCTCAACCCAATGCATTATACAACTACCGTTAAAATATCTCTTTAATAACTTCTCATCTTGATTTTATACACTTTACGTATTTTAACATATTATTATAAGGAGTTTTACAATGAACAAATACAAATGAATCAGATTTAGCCACCCTCACCCATTACCCCCTTCTTACGTATAAGAAATAAACTCCTCCGTAAAGCAACTCCCCGACGAAAAAAGGAACTCCTTGGAAATCAATTTAATTTCCCGCCCCTGCTGTGGCGGCCACACGTGCTAGTAGTACACGCGCTTCTTCTCCATCCCCGTGGCTGCGTCTGGCCTGCGGCCGGAATAAACTACAAAGCTCGAAAGGAATCCTACGGCGAAACGAAGTTACCACTCTCTCTGCCCGTACCGCTAGTCCGTCCATCCCCTTTACTCACTCTCTCTTGTTGCTGGTAGCCAGACAGGCAGCAACAGCAGCAGCCCTCGAGAACGCCTCATTTCCGCGAGTCCGACGAATTTCCCACGCACGCGCGAGCGCGGATGTGTTTTCCGGCGAGGACTCCAGACGGCAATTACATCGCGCGAGTCTCTGTCAGAGGGAGGCTGTGCCGTGTATATATGTATATACAGGCCTGCGAGGCTAGATTTTGGCGAGGTCTGCTGGTATCTTGTTAGCGGGATGGTGCGGAGAGTTTTGACGTTTTTGAGGGGGAGAGATAAGGTTTTCTGGGAATTGTGCGAGTTTGAAGTTTCGGGCCTTTGAATGAGACGCGCGAGATTTGAGGGATGAATTGGTAGGGATGCGGGTGAGAAGGTTTTAGGGTGCGGAGAGATGTAGATGTGGTAAGTATCACAGAAAGATGGTAAGATAATATGAATTTTGACAGGATAAACTTTAAAAACTGTATATATGATATAACTGTTTCGAAGAATTTCGAAGATCTTTAAATAAAGATTAAAAAGTTGAGACAGCTAACAATAAACGGAAAAAAGAACTATATAATTCATTATAACTGTAACAAACTCGAATTAAAAAAAAAAGTCATTATTTACAAATAAAATTGCCTTCTTTAGTAAGTTTTACAGGAATTTTCACCACAAATAATAAGATAAAAATATTTTTTAAGAATTCAAGTATGTTCTAAAATTATAAATATAATGATAGTAATTGTGCAGGATAATTTTCTTCGTGTCATCAATTATACCGTCCCCGCTAGACTTTAAACCGCCCAGTCGACAATATAGACATCCCCAAAAAACAAAAACAAAACCCTAACCTCTGCTATTGTCGAAAACGAACTCCAATTTGACCATGCAGCTCGCTTACCAGCACAACAGTCGTCGTTCTACCTTACAAAAATAAAAGGAAGAAGAGAGAAAAAACCCGGCTGGAATACCGACACGCGAGAGCGGCGTAGAATCCAAATGGATCTTTAGAAGGCATAATGAGAGGACCACTTGGCGATTCCGCGAGAGCTCGCCCGGCCCGGCGTCCCGTGCAAATTCGACGACAAGAACGACGACGAAGGGGACGCAGCAAGTAGCGCGCGCGGCATAACAGCCGAGAGGGAAAAAAAATTGGAAAATCGCGGCACCGATGCGTGTATATAGAGCCACCCGCGCACGCGCGCGTATACCGGAACTCTTACGGTATGCTTTCGAGGATGTACAGTCGTCGTAAAAAAGAGGCTGGAGGTAGTGCGGTTTTTTGTGGGTGGCTGGATACGTGGGGAAGTGATTTAGAGTATGTTAAAGACGCTGAGGGAGGTTTATTGATTGTAGAGGGTGAATTTTATGTTGCTGTAAGTTGGAATTGATATATTGAGTATTATATGTTTTGGGGAATGAAAGTGGGTGCTATAAGGGCGAATTATTCTAAAAAGATTTTTAAAGCGCTTTTATTTTGATAGAGTGTCACAGCTAGGAATGGGGTCGTAGTTACTTATTATAAGTGCGGTAACGTATTATTTATGTTTTAAATAATTTTATTTAAATAAAACGGTATAATATAAAAAAAATGTTATATTGAATAACTTTTTTTAAATTGACTTTTTTTTATTTAAAATCTCAACAAGATTTCAGTTATTGCGTTACCTTCATTTCCATTGATCATTTCAACATGAAAATTACATATGCATATATTATGCTCTTCGTTTCACCTGGGCTCTACAATACACAGAACCATTATTCAATTTTCAAAGTGATTTCTTCGCTTTTCATTCGGACTGTAAGGCCAGTACAAGCTTAAAAGATTCGGCAGAAACGCGGGGTGAATCTGCTATAAGACAGTTTGCTCGTGCACGGCTGAACTTTTTTTCTCTTTCTCTCTTTCTCTCGACCTTTTTTTAAGGTCCTCCTCTCTTCTCTTGCCTGTTTCCTTTTTTCTCTTCTTCCGACGGGATTTCGTAACGACTTATTTTATGTTCTTCCTGTTCACCCGCTCTTTTTTGTTCGGCAAAAATATATTTCTCATTCTCCTGTTCTTCAAAGGATAATTACTTTCGCTTCATTCGCGGAATACTCGGTTTTATTTGTGAGTTGGAAGGGAAAACGACAAAGTTCTTGAAAGGCAGGAGAGAATTAGGCGTAACGATTCCGGTTTGAAATGACGGATTTCAGAATTTTTCGTCGGCCCAAAGAGGCTCTCACAATCAGACAATAACTGTAAAGATTGGATATTATTTGGCGGATGCTAGAATAGAAATATTTTATTAAGCATCCATTTTTTGACTTTTTTAATAGTATTCAAGTACAGTTTTTAATTAAGAGAATTTTTTGTAGAAATTAATATGACCTACTATAGTTTTTGTTGCTATTTAAGGTAACAAATTCTATTTTATTTTCTCTTGACAACAAACTTTCAAACACTAGAACTGAGGCAGAAAGTCAACACCTGCGCGTATAAACTGCAGAAGTTCTAGCAGCTGCTTAGAGTAGCTGATTTTAAATTCTAAGATCAAGTTCGTAAGATTAAAAGTGCAAGAGCCAAATCGCTATACAGTGTTACGAAAAAGTCCTATAATTCAATTATTAATAATCACAATCCTGTAAATATTTCCACGCAACCCGACTACATTGAAATTACCCTAATTAATAAATATTTGCCACCCTAAATTATTTTCAATCAATTCTCAGAGATATTAAAACATTTCTACGCTCAACCAACTTTCCAAAAATTGATAATAAAAAGTCGTACTTTCACCTTCACAATTTCCAAATCCATAGACTCTCAACAACCGTTACACCTCGAACCGCGCTGTGAGCGATCGCCGTTAGATGCACCGCGCGTTCTTACCGAAAAAAGGCGCAGCTCGAAGGTGAGAAAGAAAAGCGGCGAAGGGGGGCGGTAAATCATCACAATGGACGGGGCTCGCGCATGCCAGCGGAATATGAGGAAGCAAGCGAGCGAGAGCAAGAAAGGAGCAGCGAACTTATTCCCGCGAGCGCGAGCCGAACTTCGGAATGGACTTTTTCTCCCCGTCGCCGTCGTGCGGGTCGATAGCCGCGGCGCTCTGCATTATGTATAATAAATGCACATCCGAGAGGCTTTCTTATACGTCTCTCGGCCGGCTCTGCTTTCCGCACTACAGCGCAGGAGTTTCCCCGCGTGTGTAATATTGTTGCAGAGAGTTGAGAGGGAAGGTACAGGTTTCGGGTTTGTTTTGGGGTATAACACGCGCACCGGCGGTATGTGTAGCGATTACTTGCCGCCTGAATTGATTTTCAGCGTGTGTGCGTGAGCTTGATTAAATATTGATTTTACCGGATTGAAGTTTCAGGTTTGGATTATTATGGTTACACGCGGGCTTGTGGGTTGTAATTATTTCATTTGTACGTGCGCGATTATAGTTTAGCGAGGCAATCAGTCGTATAAACAAGTTGATTAATATGGGGCTCAAAGCTCTATGGGTAAGTGAATTATGACGTTGATTTATATTTATGTACGTTTGTGGATTAATTTTACAAAGGAAATATTATACGTGTAATAGTAATATGCTTAGTATCTTAGAAATGCATTTATCTGCAATTGGGTCTTTGTATGAAAAAATCTATCATATCGGGCTTTTAGAGTATTAAAAAAGAATAGCAGACACGTATTTTTTCTTTTTCTATATAGTAGATGAATCTTAAGGTAGCATGAGCGGTGAGTGCCGTATCAAGCTGGGGGCCCCGAGAAGGGATTTCTGATTTTACTCAATTT
>UXGD01003522.1:0-20161 GCA_900474315.1 Torymus auratus | reverse complement strand
CAGTCAATCCCCACCTGCAATTAGTCACGAGAGAGGGGAGACCTCGCATCGAGGGTATAAAAAGCGACGCATCCGGCGTCTCGCGGTCGATCTCGATTAGACAGCCACGGGGAACCTATGAAGGAAGCCTAGACGACACGACGACTCCAGAACGAGATAAGACGACAACGGAGTCTTCAGCAACCAAGCCACGAGGAAGCCACGACCACGACGACTCATCCGCGCCGCGCACGAACATTCACATCCGACTAGGACAACTCTCTTTCTCTCGCGCATTTGAGTATTTAATAAATACCGACAGTTTAATTATACTTCCTGCCTTTTGACTACTTATTTCATGTAAAATAACCCCTTCACACGTAACACTGCATTTATTATTAAATTATTCAATTCAATCATTTTGCAAAATGTTCACCCATTCATTATTCCCCAGAAGTAGTATTTATATATTTGCTCCTTTTTCACTGTAATGGTTAGAAATGGCATGACAAAAAAAAATCGCTTTATTCTGTCTAATAAAACATTCGCAAAAATAACAGTCGCATTCAGCGCGAACTACCCTTACACCTGTTGGCCGTAAACGGGCCATCGCCATACTTCTTTCGCAGCTCGCGAAAAAATAAAAACTGCAGCGCGCAGGCGCGAGAAAAACAAAGAGCTCTGCATCATGCGTGCGTGGCTTAAACGGCAATGAAAAAGTCAAACTGTCGGGGGAGTAAGTACATAACGTCAGCCGCACTCGTCCACGCGCGTGAGAGAGCGAGCGCGAATCTCGCATCTCACGAAAAAGAATAATCACCACATATATACATACACACAGCACCCTCTCTTTCTCTCTCTCTCTCTATTTATATTTCGTAATTCTAGCGGGCGCGGATGCTCTCGACGCGCATATAATAATGAGTATATAGGGTGGCCAGGCGCCTGCGCAGGCACACGCCGAACCTGTCTGGCGAACCTTGCGCGGCGCGTGTAGCAATAAAAATAAAAATAAACGATGCACTTGGCACTCGGCCCCCTCGCGCGCGTGCGCACACACGCGTGTATGTGTATATATGTATATCAGGCGTGGGGAAGGCGTCGATAAAGAGAGAGAGGGGAGAAAGGAAAAAATAACGTCGGTTTCAGATCTCGTCCCCTCGCTGTATCACAATGGGGTTTTCGCACGCCCGCCGCCACCGAGTCATCTTTCATCTCTCGACGCGGCACGCGCCGCGGTCGCATCTGGCAAGTCCGCGGGGGGTCAATTGAAATTGTGACGAGACGCAGGCGTATATAGAGGGTTCCCTGCGCCTCTGACTCCCTCCCCCTGCCCTTGAAGCAAACTGTAACCCCCACGCACACGTACTTGCTCTGATGTATGTGTGTGCTAGAGCGAAGGATTCGCCAGTAGATGTATGGCGCATGAGGGTGGATTTCGCTGGTGAACCCCGACGCGGTGAACCGCGATTTTCGGATTACTATATCTGCCCGAAAATACAGACGTCTTGCTTTATTTGCGCAGGGAATTGTTTTAAGACTGAATCGCTGCGATGATATATAAGTATATCTATACATTTTATTTTATATTTTATTCAAAGAATAACTAATGCGAATTAAATATTTCAGTGGTTTTGAGGTATTCTTTTTTCATTTATCGTCGCATCCCCCTACATACGTGGGTATTATCGACAGAAACGTATTTTACAATATACAACAGATTTACTTTTTTACATTACATTACATAGCTATAGAATATTATATTACACTGGGTTTTATTATTAGTTTTTAAACAAAATTAAGAATTTTAATTTCTTCGATGTATTTGAAGGTGTTTTTATATTGTTTTGTATTGATGATTTCTTTAGATATATGACTTTGCAACTTGGATTTTTTTCGTTTTTTTTCATATATTTTTCTAATCATGTTTTTTTAATCTGTTTATCATATTTATACATACGCCAATAAGCCTTTAATCGACGGAAACATTTGGTGACACTTTTAAGGTATTCCAATTTTAATTCACATACGTTATGTAACTTTTTGTTTCCTGCCCGATTTCAGTACTCCATAAGTAGTAGCTGGAGTGTTATTTCTTCCTTCGCGGCACCCACGTATTTACTTTTCAAGCGACGATTGCCCTGGAATAGAAACTGCGAGCGTCTCACGGGACACGTTCAGTTTTTACACAAAACGGAGGCAATTTAGTTTATTAATGTCCACAAGAGCAGCGACGGCGATGCGCGTCCAGTATTTATTTTTTTATTTTTCACTGGGTAATTTTTATCATGGTCCTTCACGCTGCGTTTATTAATTAATTTAATTATCTGGGGAAAAGAGGACCCGGTAGAGTATTTGGTCTATATAAAATTTTCCTGTATTGTGGATTATTATGACGGACCTTTTGAATCATTTTTAAATGTAAGTGGAACTCATTAAATTTTATACTTTATAATGAAAAATGATACTCTAAAAGTAACTTTGATAAAACATGTATAAACACGTAACAAAAAGCAAAAAAATTCTCTTTGATGGTATCACAACCGCACAAGGTTCCAAAAAAATGCATGTTCTGATTCAATGGTCCCTAGAACTTCAAAATGTATCCAAAAAAATTTCAAAATAAAATTCTATTTTTATTTATCTTTCTGTAAACATTTACATTGAATAATCACCTAAAACTACAGAAGCCCCAATTATTAGTCGTTTTAGCCACAAGAAAAAATCTTGAAAGGAGAAGTTTCAAAGTAGCTCGACTCGTTGAGCATGATGCGGGTATAGCTCCTGTACGAAATAGCACGAGAGAACCCGGCAACGTCGGCGCATGGATTCCGCCGCCACTCTCTCGTCCTACGCATATAATCTGCCCGCACCATCACATTGTACATTACGGTTTCTTCCCTCACCTTCCCTTTGGCATGAAACCGGACTGAGGTACCAGCTTGGTTGCCGCTCCCTTAGCTCTGCTTCCTGTCTTCCTTCCTTCCTTCCTCACTCCTTTCAAGCGCCTAAGCAGCGCGAGAAGTGTGGCGCCGCAGCTGATTAACTCGTGAAAGAGAGAGAGAGATCGTTCGCGCGTTGGGAAAACTTCTCGTCTTCTTCGGCGCAAGTGGCAGAATGAGGGCGACGGCAGCAGCCGCGCTGGGAGAACTTAAAAGGCAAATAGTGGCGCAAACGATAACGGCCTGCGGCCTCCAGTATATATAGTCCGAAAGGGGAGGCGCGCAAGTGGCAGTTGGATAAGAAACTGCGCTCTGTAGTTTATTTTTCTTCGGAAGTGGCCATACCTCGCGTGGTCGAAATTCTCCCTTCGCCCTGACTTTTTTCGTACTCTCGGCGCTCTTTTGTTTGGTTTATTTGCTCTGGATTCGCGTTACCGTTGTTATACGCGGACCGAGCAGAGTTAAGACGCGTAAAGCGAGTTGCGATTTTTAAACGACCTTTTCCTCTGTTTCTCTCGTGGAGATTTAAGGCTTTATTATTGATGGCGCAGATGAGGGGAACAAAAAAACAGAAAATGAGGACAGTTTTCCCGATTATGATGGTGGTTCGCGCCGGACGGTAAATAATGCGATTTGTTTTCAGTTTAATATAGACATTCGAGCGATATCTCGGGATTTTGCTTGTTCTTCTCCTAATGGATACGAAATAAATGAATGGCCAAATAAAAAGTTCGCAAGCATTGTGGTTTGATAATAAGTTTACGGATAAAGTAAATAAATGATCTCGAAAAGTGGTCATAATGGGAAACCTTTGTTGAGAATTATAGATACAAAGTTTAAAACAAATGTCGCAAAAAGTAAAACAGTTAAGTCTTAATACATCCTATATACTAATAATACAAACTATTCAATACAATTGAATGTGTGTTATAGTTTATTCAACAAAATCAATCAGTGATTAACATTTTTCTATATTCGTTTAAAAAATTAAAAATAACTTTTTATTTTAATTTCTGTAAACTCATACGGATTATATCAATAACGAAAAAAAGCTACCATATCAGTTTATTATTCCTTCATATTAACATTGTATAAGTGCATCAGATAATTTCAGTTAATTTGATATACTTTTCACAGATAAATTTTGCATATTTCAATATTTAACTTTCCGAGAATACATCCAACTTTCACTTCAAATTCCTCAAATTTTAATCCTTATCTTCCCAATATTTAGCAACTTTAATAATCAATACTTACCGTCCTTTTAACGAAGTTATTCTACATTGACATGTACGGCATCACATAAAAAAACTCCAAGTTATCAAATTAATCGTGATAAAATTGTGTGATATTACTTTTTTATTTTTGCCACTATAATAATCAAGGAAGAATGTCAAGACTTGAAAATTTAACGAGTGATAAGTCCTTTAGAAATTACATTAAAAGAATTGTACAGTGATGCCTTCATTTTTCGATGTACGCTTTTACCGATTTTATCAACTTAAGTTAGTGTTAATATAACACCATTTATATACACATGAAATTACACATACACATATGCATACTTATAAAAACAGACATCTTCAAAAAATTGTGTATTTCGACAACGAATGTTCTGAATAACTAATTTTTAACATATTTTCTAAAAAACACTCTTTGCCATCACAAAGCTCCAGCTAGGATAAAGCAAAGCCGTTTTGAGTTATATTATAAATAAATACAAGAATTTTTTTAATCTAATCTATTTTTTTTTTTTTCAACATTATAACAATTTCCCAGAAAAAACATTATAGTCACGATAAGGTTTTAAGTGGCTCATTCAAAATCTAATATAAATAATATAAATAGAAGGTGCTATACTGTATATAGAAATAATTTAAGGTAGTTTGCAATATTCGAGCATTAAGCTCAAGCATTTAATGAAAATTTGTACAACTCCAAATTAGTGTATTTTAATTAAAATTTTAGAACGCTTCACTGCCTTCAAAGCGAAATAAGTATATATTATATTCATGTTTTCATTTGTTGCTACTTAACAGGGGTTCTTATGGGCAATCGTGCTTATTCGTTTTTTAATTTATGATATTTCAGTAATTGGCCTCAAAAGATAAATGAAAATTTTTTAAATAATAGAAAAATCTTCATAAAAAAAGATAATTTACCACTGAAATAGTATATATAAATCAATGAATACACGAAAGGTACAATTAATCTCAAAAAATGAGTCGAATAAGCTTCTTTACGAAACTTTTTGTTAACAATTAGCATCAAAAGAATTATTGAAAAATCCACTCATTTTGATTAATTAAGTAAGTAATGAATTCCCTTAATATTGTTAAACTTAATATGATTCTAAAATGTTCCTTGAAAATTTATTCAGAAAATTTGACTGAAGCTAAAATATCAAGTGAACAAATCGTACAATGAAACATCGTTATACCGTATGATAATTTCTATATTCAAAGGACTTTTCAAAAAGTCATCTCCTAACTATGAAAAAGGAGAAGAGCGAACGAAAAGCAAACTGCCCATATTTCACATATGCTACGCTCACTTGTATATATATATTGTACTGCGCGTAATCATAAATATATACGGTTGGACGCAAGCGCACTTGTCGCGCATACAGCGAAGCTCCAAAGTACTCGCACGTGGCTTTGCAATTCAGATTCGCAATTTGGCATTCGGTGGGACAGAGGGGATCGCTCGTTTTCTCACGGATAAGAATTCCGCGCGCCATCAGCGCGCCGCCGTCATCGGACTGTCGCAGCCGCAGAGTCTCTCTCTTGCTGCTCGCTCGTCCCCAAGGGGTACGTCGGGCAGCGCACCGTCCCCCGCAAGAGTTAGCAGATGTTTGCACCGTGGCTATATATACGGTGGGCGACTGGCGGACCGGCAGCTTTCTCTCGCTCGCTCGCGTCTCGCGTTCTACGGGTAAATGAATTAAATCGGTCCCGTCGACGCTGCGCCTCGGAGTCCAGGGCTCTCGCTAGCTACAGCCCCGCGCGTTTCTCGCTCTCGATGTATACCTCGTCGGTCAAAGTAAACGAGCGAGGGAAAGAGAGAGAGAGAGAGAGAGAGAAGTGTTGGCCTTACAATGAGTGGAGGTGGTGGTTGGCGCTAATTTTGTATCTGCGAGAGTAGAAAATGCAGAGATTGTATATTTGCTTTTTAATTTTTACATGCATTAATATTCATGTGGTAATAGAATTTTTCACTGCAAGTTTAATCAGTGCCACATGTAATAGTATATTCTTGTAGCTCTTCTTTTATTAACGATAATCGAAAATATACAGGATACCCAACTAATGTAAGTTTTATCAATATTCAATACCTACGTTATTAAGATTTTACGTGATCCTTCAACTATTAAAGAGATTAATAAAAACATTTCATCCATTATGACTAAATTTTAATATTGTTCGCTCACTTTTAATCGATATTTCCTCCCTGCATGGATATAGAACGATTGCCCGCTCCATATTAAAATTTTCTTTTGAATAATGCTCGCACGAAAAAGATTTTTTAATTATCGGAATATTCGAGGGAGAGTTGGTGCGATATACGTTCATGTGTATTTATTGAGTAAGCTGTATGGACACGGCTGCATGTGTCTTGCGATCGGATGTGGACACAAGGGGGAGGAATGAATTATCGAGGGCAAAGTTGCGCAACTGCGATTTTGCATAGAGCTCGTTTTTGTCTCCGCGTGAGCGAGCCAACGGCCCATGAAAATCATATTAGGCTGACGAACTATGCAGGACGAAGTACAGGAAGTATGGCAGTAGTCTCGAACAAGTTCGGTCAGACGCTGCGATGAACCCGAAGATATATTCACTTGTTACACCTTTTGTCGTGGTATAAATGAAAACTCGAGCGTACTTTATTTTACATTTTTTATGCATTAAAATTGTTTTCCCGATTCTGCCATTCTAAAAATGTAACTCTTTGTTTATAAAAAAAGATTTGTATATGCAAACGACATCAACTGTCTACATATAATATTTAAAATATGATGTTAAAAATATATACTACCTTTAAAGTATAATAATAAATAAAATCATGAATTTACATTTTCCCGACAAAAATAGTTTATCAATCCTTAAATTCACTTTCAAAATCATTAATCACTATTATAACAGTATATCTCGATTTTCAAATGTGGCAGAAATTCCCTTTTGAAAATGCCAAGTATAAACTGAAAATCGCATGAGACATCATAAATCAGCGGCCAAGAATAGACAGGCAGCTGCACAATAGCCAAGGAACCACCAGTTTATCCCGTTCGGCAACGAAATAGAATTCGCGGCGCTTACGCGCTCGATACACACTCGCCTAGTAAACTTGTCCCGCTCCGCGCCATTGTACAAAGAGCAGCGCGGGCGGCAGATTCGCGAAAAAGTGCTACGCATATACGCGAGCTCAAGAAGCCGCCAAAGGGTCTGTATGGAAGTCGCTATGTTACGCGTAAGTTTTATCGGGAAGCGACGATAAATTTTGAGCGTTTCGACGCGATTTCCGCTCTCACTCGTTCCCTCTCTCTCGCGCGGATTTTCGATTTACGCTTGGATTAATATCTCTTTATATTAAGTTTTCCGCGAGGACTTTTGGAAAAGGGTCGGCATCGCCAGAAAAGGAGAAGAAAAGCACGCGCAAAGAGGATGAGAGAGAACCCTGCGAACGCGCTTGCGCGTCTGTGAACGTGTACGCGTGTGGAAGAGAGAGAGAGAGCGCGGAAAGCGAAAGAGCTCCCGAGTCGTTTGCGAAACTTTCAAACGAGCAGCAATAAAGTTCATCACAACGAATCGCTCTCTCTCTCTCTCCCTCTCTCTCTTCTCCTCCCCTCTCTCGTTCGCCTCGCAAATATCTAAGTAATGCGATTTACTGCGTTTAACGTTTTCTAATGGCTTTGTCGATTGAAAGTACATGGGTTACCTTTGCTGAATGATTGGAACTCTTCGCCAAAGCAAGCATCTGCGTGTAATTGTAATTTTTTTAGATCGAAACAAAGTCTAGCGTGGTCACTATGTATACGATCAAAGAAGCAAGCAGAATTCTGAAGGATTGCTTCCGTGATCAGAAGTTAAAGAAATATAAAAGAACAGAATGCCCGATAATAAGGGTCACATATGAAAAATGTATACGAATCATCAGGGCTTTTTACCATTACTGCTTTCCGGTTCAAAGTTTTTTATAATAAAAAAATCTTGGACCTAATTGTAGGTACATCCAAGGTGCTTCTCTACACGATTCCAAAAAAAAATGAAACATATACTCGATAATTCAAAATAACAAGAGTTTTATCTCGCAATTCGCATTTCATCGTAAAAAGAATAAGCAGATAACTGTGAAAAGGGAAACAAGTTTTATATACACATAATTTTTCAAACCGCACCGAGAAAACAAAGACATAAAAGCCGCCCGCGCACGCTTATACGCGAATATATAGTCATAATTTTAACGACTGACGGCCACAACGCTGTGTCCAGCGCGGCAAAATATTATCAAAGCAGTATAGTTGGGTTGTTTTGCGACCCTGGAAAATCGCGTATATTATTTTCACTCGGCAGCGTAACGCAAAGTTCGAATAACTGCGCGGCTCATCGCCGAGGAAAAGCGTGTATATTATTGCGCCCGTTCTACAAGGGAACTGTCTCTTTTTACGAGGCAACTCACGAAACTCGACATTAGTCGTTTTGACATTTCGACTTCGCGCGCGCATTGTTTATATACTTCAACTCTGGATAGGGTTGCACGTAAACCTCGTTGCGTATAAGCTAACGAGTGGGGAGCATTATATTATGGCCACGCGCAGAGCAGAAGTCCGCATCAAGCTAATAACATACCTAACTGGCCGGCGGAACTAGCTTAGAACAATGATGATCGAGATAATTATGCCAAGAAGGGAGCAATAGCTACGCAGAGATATAGCAAAATAGCCTTCAACAGCTGGAACATGCCCGCCGCTGGGTCACGCGTCTATCCGGCGTATACGTACGTGCAAACACTGCGCGCGAAACGCGTACATGTACCTATACGTTTGCTGCAACGAGGGAGAGCGAGAGAGAGAAACTGAATGCTTCACGTGGGCCGCGGGATTTACTTAACAGGCGCGTGTTAAGCCGTCTGAATAATCCGCAGGCGCGCGAGAGCGCGCAGGTAATAACGGACTCGCGCTGGCAAATTCGCTCGCGGGCTCTCTCACACGACGGACGGACGAGTATACATAGAGCGCGAGCGCGCGAAACCGCTTCTATGCATCGCGGACTGCAGTCACTCTCTTCTCGCTCACCGTCGTGTATATATGCAGGCTCCAAGCGGCTGCTGCCACCTCGTGCGTGGGTGTGATACATCGAGCTTGTGCATGTGGGGAGGAGTACAGCGCGATATATATACCTTTGCCACGATTATTACCTTATATACAGTGATTCTATTATGAAATGTACACAGGCGAGTTTATCGACAGTATAGGTCATTTTTACAATCGAAGATGGATCGTGGACAAAGAAAAATTATATTAAAACATAAAGTTCGTTATGCCTGAAATTAAGCAACTGATTCTCTTTTATAATTCGTAAAAAAAATCTTATTACGAATATAATTCTCAATATAACCCGGATCCGGATTTGAAGTGACAAAAGAAAAAATAAATAAAACATAACTTTAACGTTTAACTATGGTCAGTTTTGAAATTATGTCTAGGAAGTAATATGTCGAAGTTTCAAAGTTAATTATAATTAAAAAGGTAATAATATACAATTATTTTATATATTTATGTATACCTGTAGTGCATTTGGTAAATATGAAAAAATCACTAAATTTTAATCAGATGGTTATAAGTTTGCAAAATTTTCAATACGTATAATTATTTCCAAAAAGTTCGGAAATTCCCGCAATTTAAAATTTACGTATAAGGCAAACCTATATACCCTGCAAGAATCTTCAAAACTAAAACCTTAAAAACAACAATAAAAGAAAAACGAATATTCACTTTAGCTGAATAATATCTCGTTTACTACTTTTAGCGGCAGTTTGCTGTTTACCACTTAGGTATAAGTGTGCCGGTACACACACACACATTCGCGCGCACTGCTGCACACTTTGATTTTCCACTCCGTTCTGTCTCTAGCACTACAACTTCCCTTCCCCTTGCGCATACACTATATGTAAGTATATATAAACATACGAAAACACATACACACAGATTGTGGATGCACCCGCTACGTTATTCTTGGCGGTATAGGCTTGGTACGGTTTATAACCGTTTATATCCCGGAAAGCTGTTGCCCGATTCCTCTCTTCTTCGTTGAACGACTTTCCGAGTTACGATCCGCTTATATTATATATGCGCGGCAAGAAGCGTGCGCGGTGACAGGGAAGGAAGAGAGGAGGGATAAGAAAGATCCGCGAATCGAGTCAGAGTAATGACCCAGTGACATGCGATAAAGCGATCTGACGACTGCCTTTTTCGTACAAGCTCTCAAGCGTGTTCTCTTCATCAAAAAGTATAAAAGTTTGAGTGACTTTAATATGCAACGGCAAACGGAAATAGCCAAGCAAGTATCACTTTTGCAAATTAATTTTGTTCTCCCTAGTTTGTCTGTCCTTATATCGTTCTTGAATGTTGTCAATTGTTTTTTTTTTTCAAATTTAAATATTACACAAAGCATTCACTCGATTGTAAAAGGAAAACATCGAAAACCAGTAAAATTATAGTTTTACAGAACGTATAAGAATTTACATACTTCGTTTGCTATACTTTATCATACATTTCACTTTCGTTACGAATAAATTGAAAATACTGTTAGCAATATTTTCGTGTTATTTATCAAGCTAACAAATGATTTATTTAATAATTATAGAATAACAATTTATTTGATTTAATCAAGTTACAACAAAATTTTACAACATAATAATCAATAAATAATAGAACAATATAATTACACAAGATTACTATTTTAAACGATACTTTTCGCCTTTAGAAGAATGTTATCAAAGGATGATGTCTCGCAACAAAGCTACACCGAACGATAGCTGCACTGAAGTTAAATCCCTTCAAATTGAAAATTGAATAACGGGATTACGCGAGGCGTTACAAGTCCGGTAATCTAGCCGCGGCGATATACAATAACGATTTGGCTCTATGTTCTTAGAAAACTCGGATCAGCTAAAGACGAAACTAGTCTCGAAGAGACGACGACGTCGCCGGGACAAAAAGGCGGAAGATGGGAGAAAAAAGAAGAAGCAGCGGCGACGACGACGACGACGACACGATCCTCCCCTGAGACTCTGAAACGATTCTTTTATCGAGAAATCTAGTGCAATGAATAATAATGGCCCTAAACGTCATTCAGTCGAATCGAGGCCGTCGCCGTCACCGCTGAAAGACGTAATTTCCGGGAACGTATGACGCGCTCCATATTCCGACATTTCGCGCCAGATTCATTATATACAGTAAAAGAACAACGCGCGGGATCTTCGCGCGGCATAAATTATCTTGACGCTTTATTGATGGTTAAATGCTGCATGCGGCGCTTGATTTTATTTATTAAATTACACTTCCATTTGCATGAAGGCTTTCATCAAGTGTCCACTAACTAATAATTTTTCTTTATTGTGAATGCATGTAACAAAATAAGAGGATTTTTCATTCTAACAATAAAAGTATATATAATAATAAAGAAATTTAATGTATAAGAGAAAATCAACGCAATTTCGACACTGAATTTGTTATCAATACTTTCTTCGAAATACAATTTCACATTTGTAAAATAAACAAAATATTGAGTACCCAATATTTCACTAATAATTCTCCTTCCCTCCGCTAATTGTTGCATGACATCAATCAATTAACATCATAATCGCTCGCATTATAAAATTGACAAACCTTTCCTCCACCAAAATAATTGAATAAACCGCAAGCACTCTCGCTTCGTCCGCAAAAATGGATTCCCGCGCGCGCGTGCACGTCGGAAAATTCAATCGCTTTGCCGCTCTCTCAACGTCGCCGTCGTCGTCGAGATTAGGCATCATAATTAATGCAGCCGTTAAAACGTCACGCGGCCTGGGCGAACAAGGAGTTGACGCTTAATAAGCGCTGGAGCGTGAAGTGTCGCCGCGCCGAAATTCTCACTCTCTTGCGCACGCGCGCGCGCCAGGCGAAACCTCGATGGAATAATTGACGAAAGCCATCCAACTGGCAACAGATGCTGAGCCGAGGTCGACGACCAAACTGCTGCGCGCGTATTGATTGCCGCACTCTCTTGCATACCTCTGGCTCTCGTGGTCGCCGTCTTAGGCGTGCTACTCATTCGACGTCGTTAGCGTCAGCCACCCAGAATAGAGGTGAGAGCTGATAACGTGCCGGAATCGGAAAAACGGAGAGAAGTAAGTCACTTGTCTCGCTCATTTACCACTGGAGTGGATGCTCTTTTCGACGATCGACAATGCTGCCTGAGAATGTCAGCGTTGTACTGTATTGTACTGTCCCTTCTCATTTCACGATCATTTTTGTCTTCGCGTAATATTTAATTTTATTTACGCAACCATATCATGAATTTTGTACTGACGACTAATTTATTTTTTGCTACTCTGGATTTCTAACAAGCATAAAAGATATTACACCTGCATATAATATTATATGTATATATATAAATAAATTAATCTTCGCGTTTCTAAGCAAAATTTTAATCGTATTAGTCCTAAAATGCGCTGCATACTCGTCAAAGGCCGCGTCACTCACCCCTCACGGCTTAATTTCATTCCAATCGAGTATTCTGCCAATACTTACCAAGAGAATCTATCATCCTCACGCTTTCATATGTAGAGCTCTCTTATCTCGTCATCGCACCTTTTACTCTTGCCGACATCAACAAAGGTCTCCCCGAGGAAGCCGCTTATTAAGATCTATATACGCCCGACATCGATCATCTTCACTGCACGATACCCACCGCCCTATTTACCTTCTCGGCTAGAAATTATTTTCCCCGAAATTTTTCGATGACATCATATTCTTATTATCAAAGCCACTTTTGTCAAAGATCCTTTGAAAGAATTATAACGTTTCCTCTTTGACGTTTTATGGAAAATTTTATACAGTTATAACATTGGAAATTTGATAACATGTCTATAGGTTTGAGACTTTGCAGTCTTTGGATTTAAAATAAAGTGCAATATATAATACTCAAAGGATTTTCTATGCTGAGGATGCAAAGGCTGGGAAAAAAATGTCCACGCTTCATTGGTAAAGTGACCATCAACGGCAGTTGAGTGCTACATATAGTAACAAAATATTGGTTTCTCATAAGAAGGCATTGAACTAAGAGAATTTTAGCAGTAAATACCGGCATAACAACAGTCCATCCAGAGTTGCAGCTTATATATCTCTCCGACTCGATTGACTGAAATGAGGCTACATTATGCACAATAAGTAAAAAGACCAAATTCCAAAATAATTGATGTATATGATGTCGTTTTAATCAAACTATTAAAAAATTGACATTTTCCACTTTTCTGATGTATAGATCTTCCTTACAGTTTCTACGTTATACTTAAAATTTCTCATATGGTATACATTATACAACAAGATTGTTCATTATAATCTCCGTAAAAAAATACTTAATTCTCTGACAATAATTTTAATCCATATCATTGACAAAAAAGAATGAGATCGATCGAAGTTTGAAGTAAGATATTAAGAAGAAAAAAACTACCCCAACACACAAATTAATTTAGTGTATATACCAGTGACGTTTCCTTCAGTTATTTATATCATAAAAATACGTATTTTCCTTTGGTCAGCTATTCCCAAACGAATATATTTTCTAGAGGAAATTAATCAATATGCTTTAACATCAATGAGGTGTCGAGTAGTTATCTATTATTAACAGATACACTCAATATTTCGACAATGACCGTTTTTCGGCAAAGCTGGCCAAATAGCTCGCGCAATGAAACCGGGGGAAGATTATTCCTTGAATCGAAAATCGATTTTTGGTGACTTGTTAAAGTCGACAATAACTCCCAGCTCAATTCCCACGCTACACGTATGAAATTGGAAAAAGTTTCGGAATTGGTAGAACCTGCGAGAGGGCAAAGAGGAGCTGGAGAGAGGAGGGAAGAGGCAAAAGAGGAAAAAAAGAATAACATCGATAGAGAGAGAGAGACTCGGCTGTTTTTGCCCCAGTCGAACAAGCCACTTCGTTCCTATTAATCGTTCACCACTCCCGCCTGACATCTTTCATTCACCGTCCAAATTGAAAAATACAGTCGTGCATCATCGCGGTCCTATGAAAAAAAAGAAATTCCGCCCTCCCCATTCTCTCTCCAGACGTTTCACGTGCTAATGCCGATGAATCAATAACATCCATTATCTCAACAGTCGACGAGGGCGCAAATGCGCAGGATACGTTGGCCTGGGCGGCGCGTTAAACAGCCCGCGCGCTCGCAACGTGCGAATGCGCGTACGAGCTTAGCGCATATTGGCGGTCTGGAGGCTTTCAGGTATATTGCAAGGCTCTGTATTCGCGTACACTCGTACCCGAAGCGCTCTCCCACTCGCTCTCTCTCTCTCCCGCCCCGAGAACGTCGCACGCGCGAGGGTTTACAATGCTAAGTATCTAGAGTGCTCGTACGGGCGTATCAGCCTGCAAATCATGTACATTCTAAAGTGGGTTGAAACGCCATTGACACACTTAACGTTCGCGACGTGCGGCGCGCTGTAGCTCTCTCCCCTCTATCCCACCCCCTTCGGTACGCAACGCCGCAGAGCTAGAATCTCGATGTGTATATACTTTGGGATCCAAGCGACGACACAAAACTTGTGATGAAATTCGGTATATATACACGATGCGTGCACGAGCGCGGGATGTAAATGCGCTGCGGTGAAAGGGAAAGACTTTGTTGTTGGCAAATCGGGTAATATGATGCGATTTGGTGGGCGGGCTGGGGAATCTTCGAATGCTCGTGCGTACGTACTGTACTTACCGCACCTTCGTGATTTGATGAGGTCTTGTTTCTATATAGTTTAGTTAATGGTTATCTGTATATATATCTGACAAAAAAAATTCATTTTACTTTATTCCGCAAGTTGGAAGCATTTGAATTGCGCACATAATGCAATTGCTATATCCGCCGGAATATATTTTTCACAGAAACGAGGCTAAGTGTAAAATTTTTAATTTTGAAATTTGGAAACCAGTGCGGTAATCCATATTAGTGTGCTACGCATGCTCATCTGGGGATGTAAAAAATTGTCGAAAAAGTCCATTTTTTCCCGCTAATAGCAGCAATAAATTACCTTAAAAAAAGTATCAAAACAGTTAAAGGTTCCGTGGATTTCGTCATATAATTATATATACCCTTTAAATAAAAAAATATATAAAATCACTGCGATTACAAAAGTAATTTTATGGAAGCATATATTCGTGAACATTTTCTATTTCAATTTCTCTCACGGAAAAGCTTTTAATTAAAATATTAATTTTGCCTAAAACAAACTGACTATATGCGTATATCTATATACAAAAAGCAAAAAGAAAAAATTAGTTTTAACATTAATATAATTATTATTATTCTTCGCTTGTAATAAAAGTGCATTATTACACAGCTGTTATTCAATAATATTTTTTTTCAATTTTGCATTACCAATTTAATAACAGAGAAAAAGGCTTTGACAAATATATATTCTTTGCTCAACCATAATTTAAAAACACGGTAGAAGCAGAAAACGTTACTTATAATATTATGTTCTTTTTAAACTCCCTTTTACCGTCATTTTTTTATATACTACACATAATAATACACATAACCGTAGCGTGTTTTTCTTGTTAAATCACTAATATAAAGTTGAAATATGTTCCACTCACCTGCGAAGAAATAAATCAAAGTAATTCGCTGGACGTAATGTTTTGGTAACTAAACCGGCTTCCTACAAAAGGTAAATAATTTTTACCGGCACCCTTAAAGCGCCATAAAAAAATTTCCATGTCGCACTTTTTACACGGCACGCGCATCGTATCCGCGTTACGACGATTTTAAAGGAAGCCTTAAACGCGAGTAATACATAACAATAACCGCATACCGCGTCGTCCTCGTGCAAGAGTATATAGCTATACTCTGCCTCTCTCTCTCCCTATACTCACAATAGCTTCGTGTATCGCAGCTTCGTGTTCCCCGTCATTACGCGGAGCCCCCTTCGCCACGCGAGAAGCCCCACGCGCGCGCGCACTTAGATACGCGATCTCGCGCATTATGTACGCGAGACGGGCCTCGGCAATTAGTCGCGATTTGTCAATGTCTCGTTGCCGCCGCGCGCATAGAGCCGCTTATTGAATGTTACGCCGCCTATATATACTCGTTGACACGCGAGAGAAGAGAAACGCGTATAGTAAGTATGTAGAGGGGGTGAGCGACGTTTCTTCGTACGTTGCCTTTAGTTTTCGTCCTTTAGCAGGTGTACTGCTCTATATGATATAGGGAAGGGACCTTTCACGGGTCGAACTCGTGTATGAAAAGCGGAAAGCATACACGGTTCATCAAGTAAATATTTGCGTAAAGTAGGAAAAATGTTAACTTCCTGGAGAATTTTAAATGTGGTAAAAAAGTTGCGTGATACATTCGCCAGTAAGGAAGGGTAATTTATTACAAATGGTTGGTATTTGATTTTACAAACAGTCATGTATTATCGATAACTACTGTTTTTGGGAAGTTTAATTTATCGTATAACTTTATTTTCTTTCATTTGTGCTCAATAGTGTTTATACGTGTGATTATAGTTAAATAAAGGTTCCATATGTTTCAAATTTTCCAAGGATATACCACTCGATAAATTGCGAAAATGAAATTACGGTGGTAGCGTAGAGATTTTAATTATAGATGTTCAATTTATAACGTATATTGATCGATATTAAGCTTATTGTAACGTTTATACAATTCGATTTAGTACTTAAAGCTCTCAAACGAGGAATTTTATTTCTATTTAATAATAAAATTAAATTATCCAGAATGGCTTGAAACGCCAATTTGTAATTGATATGAAAAGTGAATTAATTAATGCCAGAGCAAAAATTACCGATTCGGCTACATCCGCAATTTTCCACTATTCAAATTAGCTTTACAATTTTAGTAAAATTATCTCTATCACTGTCTCGTCGTAATAAGTTAAAAGAGCACGACTATTGGATTGTGGTAATTTAAAAATAAAATTAACATTATAAAACACTTTAATTAAATATAACTTAATTATTTAATTTGAGGGTAGCACAAGGAGGAAAACCTGGTCCAGGAAGCTAGTGAACTAAATATAAATAATTTTTATCTATATAGAGCAGCAAATTTCTATTCTATTCAATTCTAAACTGATGTCAAGGCTCACACGTGCACCCGTCCACTCTTTCATTTGTTTTAAGGTATACTTGGGTTTATAAAAATTTTCACTGAACATATTATTATTTCTGTATACATGTGGGTGATATAAATAAAAAAAAAACAAACATTAGCAAAACTAAACAAATTCAAAGAGGATAACCAAAAATATTAAACGCTTGGCGCGTCTGTAATTCCCCATAATCCTCATAATGAGCGATTCACTACGAAATTCGCAGTATGCGCAAAATTTAATAATCGCCCAATCTTGTATTTTATGAAAATTCCGAGGTACATATAATAGCGGGAGCAATTTCCTTACGCCTCATCGGCTTTAACAGTTCCATCAAGTGCCAGGAACAAAGGCGCAATTAATAAAACTTCATTAGTGTCTCGGGGAGTCCGCCATCTGGGGGAGCATAAACACGGAATCCAGACCATATTTCAGCCATCCACCTTAGCCGCCGCCGCCACCCCCCTCCCTTCCTTCTCGGCTATATTCGATGAAGTCATTACACAACCGAGGAGAGGGGGGTAAATCGAGAGAAGGCGCCAACATTCCCTTAATATCGCTTTTCGCCAAGCCCAGTCATTTGTCAGCTCAACCCTCTCTCCTTTCCGCCGCGCGTCCGCGACGCCGCCACCGCCGCTCCGCAATTTATAATTTAGTCGGACGCGAGGCTGCCTCGCGCAATCCCTTTTATTCACCGCTGAAAGCGTTTAGGTTTTATTTTTTTTTCTCTCTTTTCGACGCTGGGGTAATGGAAAGATAAGCCGTTAGCTATAAACCGAGTGATTATTGATACCTGGAAAACGCATTTGCGAGGTTTCTAATTGATTAAGAACAATGCATACATAATAGGATTACAATCCTGTACGAGTATGTGTAATAATTTAACGAAGTAAAGAATATAAATAATTTACGGTTCGATTCGTTTTATTAATAAAAAAAACCTTGACTTGAATTTATTAAATTTGTAAAAATGGAGTTGATGAAATTGAATTCAAAGTAAAATGTGTGCTGTGCACATAAAAGATTTATAACTTATTGAAATCAAAAATTTCGATTTATAAGGGCACTATAAATATTTATTTATGTCTATCTACTAAAGCAGATAAAAACGGGTTTTCATTTCATTTGTATAACATTTCAGGAAAAAAATACAGAAAGTATTCCCAATTTCGGACAACAAATATATAGATATTAATTCAATTAAGATTTAAGAACACTGGATTTGCGTTACAACTATAATAACATTCGAATCGCATTCATATTCTATTTCTTCAGATCAAATCTATAAAATATTTAGGTGGACCAACAAGCAAGCTTCTTCCATATCGCAATGTCCCAGCTCATATATTTTTCTACTTTCCCCCTTAGCCGTTAGTCATATTTTCAGTTCACCGCCGTCATCACCACCGCCGCGCCTCTTTGTCTTTCGTCTCGCGCCGCTCTGACGCGCGAAACGTATACATATATAACTTTCTCCCTTCGGTTCCCCAAAATAATTTCTTGATGCGATGCTCGCTGGCGCACGCAGGAAACTGGTAACTGCGCGAACAAGAGTAGGGGGACCGCGCGAGCATCTTATCGCTTTATGGCGCATGGTTCCCTCTTTAAAGTAGCAGTCGAAAGACGAAAAAACGAGGGGAGGAGCGGGCGACGCGCCTCGTTGCGCTTGCTTTGGGAAAAGTTTCTTCGCCCCTCGGTGCGCGCGCGGTTTAATCGGTCAGAAAGCCAGTGCGCTGTGAAGAGTTTGTTTGCCCTTCCTCGATGTGTTTTTTTTTTCAAGATAAGAGATGGTATCAGGCGGATGGACTTTTTTTTTCGTTGCGCACCGATAGGGAAATAAATGTATATGCTGGGTGGTTTTTCAAGAATATTTTTATTTTACCTGGGAAAGGAGTTGTTCCTTTCAGGAACTTATTTTCAAGTATAACACACTTACTTATAAATGTTTATTGAATTCTTGAAATAAAAATGTATGAGTAGCCGAATGGGATCGATGATTAGTCTGAATGTGTTTTGTGCACAACTTTAAAGTAAATGAAAACCATTGTATTACTACAATTTTTATTCAACTTCCTTCTAACAAATCACCCTCATTAAAGTCAACGAATGATATCGATTACCTGATATTTACAAAATGGTTTCCCATTATTTTGATATTACAATATTTACATCAAGAAAAGAGATGATAGAAGAATATGCTTACAATTTTCATACCAATTAATATATACACGTCAGTTGTTTTTGTTAATACGTCATCCAATGCCGCCTAGCGTTTGATATCTAAACTATCCTAATAAATATATGAAAAAATCTGTTATTTAAATAAAATAGTTATTGCTAAATTAGGCTCGTTACAACTAGAATTAAATTTAGCGAAAAAATGGTGATATAACTGTCAGTGTGCGACACTCGTCTGGAGTGATGGTATACGTCCATCAAAAGTTTATTCTAAAAATTCAAACACGCTTCGCCCGTACTATTTTCTTTTTGCCGTTATGAACACTATTTTTCACTATAATTTAGTTTCAATTATTTTAAGTGATAAGAGAATTTATATATTTATTAAAAATACTCCTGGTAACGACTGAATTGAAAAAATTTTCTCCTTTTTTCATATAATTAAGCATTAATTATTTATTTTTCTCACCTTAATTGTTGCCTATTATTTCCTAACGAGTTCAATAAATTCGATCTCAGGATAAAAAAAAATGGGTTATTAGATAAAAAGTGAATAATTTTTTCTAAAATAAATTGCTACATTTCGGTAAAAAGGTCGGGAAAAAATATCATTACGTCAGTGATATTATAGAGTACTAGTCATCTAGCTACAGAATCCATTTTAATCTTCAAAAAAGATTAAATT
>UXGD01003521.1:0-20164 GCA_900474315.1 Torymus auratus | reverse complement strand
TTTAAATTCTGAATAGCTTGGTAATTTAAGGCTATGCTATTTGAATGTCGAGCGTTGGCCTCTCTCATCTCGTTTGCGAATTGGGTAGACCATGCTGGAGGTTGCTCTTGGTTCATCGTTGTGGAAGGAAACGGTAAAGAGTTTACCTGCGGAGAAGCAAGAGAATGGTCCAAGTCAACACACCACAATTTGGACGATTGCACTGTCGACGGCGACGGAGGTGACGATGCCGATCGCTTTGTAGAGCTACTTGCGGTGTGAGGCGAGTAGCAGACCGCAGCTATATCACCTGAGAGAGAGCTTTGTTTATCAACAACAGTACAGTTCTCAATACAGAAATCGTCTGTGTGAGCAGCTGATACAGTAGCGCAGCAAGAGTATGACTCGTCGATAATCCAACTAACCTCGCAGCACTTTAGGTGATATGGCTTACCGCACTGTAGGCAATATTTTATTTCACCTGTGGTTTTTTTACATTTGATGCATGACCTGCTCGACATATTGTAGTAAGGTAGCTAGTATTATCGCTGTAATTGACGTATTATGCAATACAAAAACTATCCAATATTATCACGATTACACGCTATGATGTAAATTGAGTCACTTACAGTTACCACGGCACCCGTCGCGCTGCATACAGCCGAAGTGAAGCGGAGGGGGGGGGATCAAGATTGCTGCAGTCACGAGAAAGATAGAGAGGAGGGGGAGGAGTCAGGTAAAACCTACCGCCTGCGTGGAGGCGCCGAGTAGGGTAAAGGCGCGTCGCCATGTGAGTATAGAAATTAATGTAGCTTACGAATTTAAATGCTCGCGCGCAACAGGTGGCAGCATCGGATGAAAAGGAAAGGGAGTGGTCACGTGACTGCCAATGCCGCCTTAGGAGTGACTGAGAGGGAGATAGGATTATTGGGTGAAGAAGGCGGAAAGGAGGCAAGCGTCTTTTCCGTCTTCTTCATTCGAGGTCTGACTGTGATCAAGTACACTTGTGCAATGATTTGTCACCGAAAACTTGATCTTTTTGTGTCGAGAGAGTTTGAAGTGAGAGTTAACTATATAAGAAGTATAGTAAGGGTGCGATAGGAAGTACTGAGTAATAGAAAAGGCGGATCAGCTGAAAGGACTTAGCGTGCGAGGAAGGATAGGAATAGGAAAGGAGCGAGTAGTTGAACTCGAGGGTGCGAAAGTACAGAGAGAGGAGCCATTTTCCAAGTCGAGAAAGTCATTCGCTCATACCGCCCCTCACACGGTAAGAAACATTTAGCTTTCGTCGGGTGGCTTATTTTCCACCGCCCGACCCTACAATAAAATATTTTGTATATCTTTTGCGAGCGACTCCGAGCGCGGAGTACTGTGTTGCATTCTCTCTCTCGCGGGTGTCGAATTAGTGCGCATCAGCCATTGTGATAGCCACTGTAGAAATGAGGAAGCCGTTATAATTCAACCGCCCGAGTGATTCTGCCGTAGTGGCGAATAAAGAGAAAATCGTTATTGATACTAATAGACTTGTTTAATTTTTGTTGTGTGTTTCCCTTTGTAATAAGGGCTGTCATAGTGATTATTCGCGGAGGGGGTTTAACCTCATCGTCGCGTTCGCAGATAATTCGCCAAGGGTTTCGACCGCAACCCAGGTCGTCATCCACACGGAACACGCCCGAGCAGGAGAGTCTCTGGAAAGCCGCGCAACCGGGAGTACCTAATTAAAATCGCGACCTGGCGCCCCATAAAAATTCGGTCGTGAGTTTAATTACAGAGGGAGTTCAATTTTGGTTCGTGCCCAGTTACCGATATTCGATAGTGAAATTGGAGGGAATTAAACGAGAATAAATGCAACCGTGATTTAACTAAATTCAGAATAATAATTAGTGCCCTTAGGGCGAGAATAACCACTGCACGCGGGAAGAATTTATGCATTGTCACATAGTCCGATAATGTGTATATATATATATATATACATACATACATACATACATACATACATACATACATACATACATACATACATACATACATACATACATTTTTTTTAAACCTATTATTCTGACTCAGGAACCTCAAAAACATCGAAATTCATCAAAATTTTTGATTCGAAAATTTTCACCGTTACAAAGCTTTCTCTTTGAGAAAGCAATATTTTCGATTATTATTTTTTTCGATTATAAATAGTGCTAGATGTGAATTTTGTAACTCAAGTATTTGTAGAACTTCTAAATAATTAAAATAGAATACAAACATTTGATTTTTTGCTTGAAACATGTATCTAATTATCTTATCATTTAAACTAATTAAAACTAAATCATAGTAAAAAAATGTTCATAACCTTAAAAATAAAATAGTACGCGAAGCGCGTTTGAATTTAGCTGGTTTAATTAAAAACAACAACCTTACAAAATCTTTTTATGTTATTGAGTTATTGACATAAATATTTTATAACGCCATTAACCCACTTTTTTATCCATTATTTATCTTTATTATATCGCAATTTTCTTTTAAAAAATAAATGAATTTTCAGCTTTAAAATCGACGAGTACAATTTAAAAAAAAATAAAGCTCATATTACAGAAAATAAAAATGTACCTTATAATTGGAGACGAAAAAATAAAATTTCATAAAGAACAAATTATCCCTGTTATTATTACTATTCACATTGTATGATTTCAGAAGAAAACGGCTTGATGTACAGAAAGAGAGTATTTTTATGTTTAAGTCTCAAATGTCAGCTGCAGATACTATGCTATTGTCTGTTATTATAATTTAAGGAGAAAATGTTATCGTGGAACTAAAATTTGCGAAAATTAGCGTCTATTATGTACAAACATATCATACATTATAAATTCTTCGTCGTTATTATATTTTGCACGCGTACTATTTTGTTTATGAGTTTATGAATACATGATTTTTCATTATGATTTCATTTTAATTAGTTTAAATGATAATATATCAGATAATTTTTCAAAATATGAATAAATTAATTTTTTATTTTAATTCAATTTAATTATAAGGTTTTAAATAGTTAAGAATAAAAATTCCATTTCAGAAATTCAAATTTAGCGGAAATAGCTAATTTTTGCGCTTATTTCTTACAGACCAATCAAAATCAATCTTTAAATGACTCACAATATCCGGCCATCGTTTATTTTTAAAGAATATAAAAAGTTAAATTGCATTCATCATTAAATGTATCAAATATTTAATTATTTAGTCGGATTCAATTCTTTCATAATGATTTTTCGATAATTTTAATGAATTTTTTAGTAAACTAATTTAATTGATTTAGATTTATATCGATATTTAGTCAAAAATAGTGTTCATAATCCTAAAAAGAAAATAGTACGGGCGAAGGGCGTTTGAATTTTGCTAGTATTCTTAAAAACTCCTTTGTTCCTCGTCCATTAAAAACTTTTGTTAGGATTATTTTATTATTACGCAAAAAAATATAATCTTGTAAAATATCCCTATTGTGCACGAATTTAATCACAAGTGTGACACCAGAAGCAGTTGATCACAGAAAACAATAAACTGCCTTCCAACAAAGAATACAGAATTTCACGAGAAGAATTCGTATACGTCGCTGAAATTTTCATTAAAGAGATAATTGATGTCACTCGTAAAATTTGGGCATCAACGACAAACTGGAAATAGTTAAAAGTATTAAAACCGTCGTTAACGCACCATTTAGTTTGATTAAACGCTCTCGCGTCGGACTTTAGAATTTACTTCTCTCGGAATTATGACTATCCATCTTTTTTAATTAAAAAAAAAAAAAAAAACGAAACAATTATTTGTTGTACCGATAAATGAAACGACAACTGCCATAGCTGGAGACCTGGAACGTTGTAATACCGACTCTTTTACTCTGTATTTTTATTTTTTCCTATCTTAAAAAAGTGATGAGCCGAAAATGAAACCAAAATAAGACATTTGTGATTCGCTAAGTCCGGATCAAAATAAACTTGTGATTGACACAGACGTGATTGACGCGAATTTAGATAACTTTGAATTAAAAAAATAGAAAAGCATTGAGAAGATATTCAGACATTCATATCTAAGCGTAATAATAAAGAATATTTTAATTATTTAATGTTTCTAACCTCAAAATTTAATATTCTTAAATAATAATATTAATAATATTATATGTAAATAACAATATAAGAAGTTAATTCTTTTCAATTAATAAATAACTGTTTGTAATTCTAAATTAAAATTTTAAACTCCCAGCCAGAAGAAATAAAGCGCGCGTGATCATACTATAGTATCTATATCATAAAAACAAACGACACACGAATCAGCAACATAAAACTTTTTCCACGCAAATTGCCGTAAATCTGCATTACACTTATTTTAAACGTCATCTTTCGTTTAAACAAAGTTCAGAGAACCGTCTTGAATAAACTCTCTTTCTCTCTCTCTCGCAAGTCAGCTAGCCCACTCACCTACTTCCTCGTCGCAATGCAAAGGAAGACGCGGCGTCGGCGGCTACGCACACCACCCTCGTGCAGTAGGTATATATGCACTCTCGAAGCAAAAAAGAAAACCAGGCCCGACTAATTAGCGCTCGCACCCACTACGACGCGCGCGTACACACTCGAGCTCCTTCCAAAAGACGCGGCGCGTACATACATAAGTTCAAGTTGACGCGGCAGTAGCACTCTTTGTCGCTGGCAAACAAAAAACGGGAGCAAAGGGATCTTTACGAGGATTCCTCGCGCGCTGCGTGGATCGATAGCTTCCGCGGGAAGTCGCGATTTATGTGGAGGGGTAGGGGGGGAGAAAAGGAACTCGGATTGTTTCTTTGTCGGCGACGAGCGAGGAGCCCTGCGCGCACGGGATGGTTTATCTTTTTGCCGATGATCGAGCACGTAAAGGGGGGAGCTCCTATGTGTGTATAGTATTGTACGTATTATAGTTTATGCTCTCGAGAGAGCGCGGAAAATGTGTGCGTTTTTGTTCCTCGTGGTTGAATGCAGTAGTTTTTGCCCTGAGTTCGGGATACAGGTTAATGTATCTGTATAGAGCGTGACGCACGCTGGCTTTGTTCTTTGGTAGGGAAGTGGAAATTCATTTGACGAGTTATCATCGAGTATATGAGAGGATTATTTGTCAAAATCGCATAACTGCATTGATTTTTAAATATAAGTGTAATGTGAAGAGGTCAACGTTGACATACGTTGTTATAGGAATTTAGTGACAAGTAGTTAATTGAGATTATCATGACAAGGTTGTGTATAACTTATGAAGAAAAATGTAAGTTTTTCTATAAATTCCTCACTCTTTACCTCTTTGATGAAACATAAATGAGAGAACACATCGTGACAATTGAGATATTCACCTGAAACATAAAACAACACAACAACTTTAAAGATTCATGTGAACCACTTAGACGGAAGGCGTATATAAATTACTTTGATAGGAAAAAAATTGTTCAACGAATTACGCCCATTACGCACGAAAAATACGCTCCTTCTATCAACGCTAACAAAAGAAGAAAAAAAAGCTCTCACACTTCGGGACAAAAAAGCGCATATAAGCAAACAAGAAGCAATTAGTCGGAGAATCGCCGACGTCCCGGCGGAGAAAAAAGCCACAGCTCCATACAAAACTCTCGCGCTCAGAAGCCACGCATGACTTTCGCTCACTCGCTCGCTTTCTCCCTCGGTATCAACAATGTTTCTTCTTCCGGCGGGCGGCAAATCGAAAAAACTTCTCTCATCATTGCGCGTATAAATCAGTCCCGATACATTTGCCCCGTCAACAAAAACTTTGCTCCACGCGTTATACACACACACACGCATAACTTTCTCACGACCCCCGAGCGCGCGTGCGTGCGTTTTCATCTCTCTCTATCTCTCTCGCTCCCCTCTTATCCTCGAGCCTATTTCGAGCGTCCGCACGCGGGTGATGTATGGACGATTTTAGCGAGAGTCGCGAGTCGTGTGTGTCCTGTCTTTCCGGAGCGAGCGAGGAGAGAGAGAGAGAGAGAGAAGACTCTTGGAATAAACATACAAGAGAAGAGGAAGAACACGATGGGCGATCGCGCGCGAGATTTCAGGGTCTATTAGTCATCTCATGGGCTGTATGCATTTTTTCTGCTGCTTCGGCTGTAACTGCTGCTATCGCTACTCGAGTTTCTTGAGAGTACGAGAAAAAGAGAGAGAGAGAAAGCGAGAAAGAGGGATAGGGGAGATGGGGGAGAGACGTTGGGCCGCTGATTTACGCTCGAATAATTTTCGTATATATTTTTCGCTGAGTAGCCATTTTTCACCCGCGGCAGGCAGTTCGTTCTCTCTCTCTCTTTCTCTCACTCTGCCGCTTGCGGCACTCGCTCTCTCTCCCGACTCGACGAATCGATTTATGGCGTTATTGACTTAGGCAGGGGGTGGCACACGTGGGAGAGTCTATTAAGATGCCTGCTTTTCAGATGGATTGTTTGGAATTATAACTTTTTTTTTATGAAGTCGATTCGGCTGCTCCCGTAAGCGACTTTGTGAGATAAAATGAAGTTCATTATGACTTTTTGTAAAAAGGCAATTTGATGATTTATGTCGCTTAAATAATGTATTGCTTCCTCCTGAAGAACGCTTTGTGATAGTAAAAACAAAAGTTTTTCGAGAAAATATATAGACATGTTGTTTAGGCACGTTTGGAGTCGAAATACAGTATTTTTAGAAAATATTCACATGTGTATGTGTGTGTGCGCGCGCTTTGTTTACTGGAGGGATTTCGACCGGACAAGGCTCATTTTTTTTTTACACTGCTCACATAATCGGGATTAAGTAATATTCCTTTTTTTCAAAGGTGATTTTTTTTGTTTTATAGCGATTTTCCGAATTCAAAATTTCATTCTTCTATTTTATTACAATTTAAAACTAATATTGTTGATATATCATGAATTCGCTCCATGCCGAATAAAATTCTCTAGAATAAAAAAAAACATGCCGCTAGCTATATCGTTAGTCTTTAGTTATTCATGAAAACGTACTCTCTAAATGTAAAATAGTGGAATATCCACCAAGAGTTAAAACTCGTGCACCTCTTAAATAGTGACTGTGCACTCCGAAATAGTGGGCATCTACTATTATAGTAGTATATATTAACTTTTCTAATTAGCGAAAATTAACTATTTCAAAAAAGTTAATGTACACTATTAGAGCAGTGACTGTACTATTTTGGAGTGCATAGTCACTATTTTAGCCGTGCACGAGTTTTAACTCTAAGATAGTGGACTTTCCACTATTTTACATTTAGAGAGTAATATTTTGTGAAATAAAGAATGAAGAATATGAAGAATTTGCTAAAATTTAAGTTTTTTTCTTGAATATTTTTGAAGAAAAAAAAAAATTTTATAAAGTAGAATTATGGCTTAATCGCTTTGAAATTTTGTTGAAAAGTAGAATTAGTATATAGGCTGAGTTCTTTATACAAAAAATTGGTCCATTAATATAGTTATATTCCAAGATACAAACCTTAGAAAAAATTTGTTATTTTACTTATATAACATCTGATAATGTGAGCGAGAATCTGAGCGATTATAGATGATAACGAATTAGAAGAGTTAGTAAACAGGAAACAAAATTTTAAACAAAAAAAATAAAATAATTACAAATGCAGATATTGTTCATTAAAGAAATAGTCATACAATGTTTCGAATTTTTAAAAATGTTATTATTTTATTTCTCTAATAATTATCTAGATATCCACCGTTGAAAATTTTCGAAATAATTTATTAATTTATAGGCAAATATGTGCGAACAATTTTATTAAGATACTATGATTATTTTTTGAGATATGAGGTAGTTAAAATTTTAGTACATTATACAAGATTTTAGGACAATATTTTTATTCGTATATCCTCCCTCTCAAACAAAAACACACACGCACACACACATATATTGATGTTAATATAATATATGTGTGAGTATATCTCGATATCTTAGTTTCTACTGAACCGATTTTCATACAAAGTTCACTATTTTTGTTTTTTTGCTGTCTTATAGTGAGTCACAAATCAGTTTTTGATTATTGATATTATAACACAAGGAATCGATACATTAATTTGAAGAAACCATATGCCAATGAATTTGCTACGGATTTTTAATAAATATCGTATAATCAATGAATCAGCTCAAGCATCAGTGAGAGCGTAACTAATAATAACAAATTATTCAATTCCTAAAAATAGATTTCATTTTATTAGTATTATGAGGATAAAATTATATCAAATTTTATCAGTCACTACTTCATACTTAATATAAAGAATACATTCTGAATATCAGTAAGCAATATCGCTGATAAGAAACGCGCGAGCTATAAAAGAAAATTTCATTGGTGTGGTAGTGCATTAAATTAGTTGAATCTTAAACAGCTAGCTAAGTAACAGGTAAGTTTTTACAGCAGATATATATTATTATTAATATCCAAAAAAAAGGCACACTACTAAATTTTTCTTTAAATCAGTAATAATTTCTATATTCAATACTGATCAATTGTAAGCCCTTTTTCTTTGAAGAAATTATATTTTATCTGTATTTAAATTATATGGTTTTTATTTCCACCGAAAGTAATTCTCATTTAACTTTGGTTTTGATATGCACTATAATCCCATATAAACAAGAATGATAATTAATTGGACATTGAAAATACCGTTTATTTATTAATGTCCGATGATAATACGTTTTCCTTTCAATTTTCATAAAATCGTTTAAAATTTTTAAGCCTCGCCTAACTATGCAAAACATAAAATTTTTAATTTTACATATTTATATTCATATACTTAATATATCATAGAGCAGTTGATAAAATATGATTTTCTGCTAACGTTCTGAGCAAATTATTGCGTAATATGCACTATTCAAGCAATATATATTGTTTCCCAAAACTTTCCCGCCCTATGTTAATAATTTCAGCTATCTAAGTACTGTAAATGTATGTTACTTAAGGTTCATGTTTCATTTATCCTTTTAGGTTTATTAAACAAACAAGAAAATGGCATCTACTCGTCTGGTAATGTTTGTCTTACTCGCTGCGGCAGTAGCTGTGACTCTTGCTGCACCCAACCCAAAGAATGTAATTGTTGGAAACCGAGTACCTGGTGACTTTCTCGCTGGCCGTGACTTCGTGAAGAAGGAGTCCAAATTCATGCAAGTTGTTAAGGAAACGAAAACCTTCTCGGTTGCTGGTAATGGCAAAATCACTGAAGTGAGACTTTTAGATCAAGACAAAAAGGGCCATGGCGCTACAGCAACTATTCAGGCTGGCGGACCTGGTAGCAGCTACGTCACAGTCCAATTCAAAAGTGAAAGAGGCCACGGTATCAGCTTCATCGTTGAATTGTACGGAAGATAATTTCATTTATAAAAGTAATTATATATATTAATTTAAAATAAAACAATTTAAGTAGTGCAACAAAGTCAATTTATTTATTTATGTACTTTGTACATTCGCTTAAGATGATATTTTTGTAATGTGTTGATAGACACGAAAAGCAATAAAAACTATTTATAACTCATTTTACTTTCAAATAGACACACGTTAAGCATGGCTTTTCTGCTTTAAACGTGGATTTGAACAACAGCTTTATACAGATTTAATTATTTACGTAAGTCAGGTCACAAGTTGAGATGGGTATCGATGTCAATCCTCGGCGTAGCAGTGGTATCGATTTTCAGATAATAAATATGTAACAATCGAAAACGAGAAAAATGATAAGCAGAAGAGCAGATAAATTGTAAATTATGATACCGTAACTGAGTTATTACATTAAGGAAATGTTGCACTATACTAATACTATTGGTAGAACATGAAAAAATAACTATCATAAAAAAAGAATAGCAATTTTCATCTTGAACAAATTCAGTTGCCCTTAGCAATCCAGTAATACACATCATTCTACTCTTTTAATATCTGTTACATTTTTGTAATTGGACATTTTTTCTCATAAAAAAAATATCACAGACTAATAGACATTTTTCTATTTCACATTAATGTATACATTTATATCTTTCTTTATCTGTATTTTATATAATAGTTTTATTGCGAATATGCATAGACAAACTGGTCTTATATATAATTAATTATTGGTATAAAAAATTAACACAAGGAATCAATACATTAGTTCGAGGAAGCTAAGTGCCAACGTATTTGCAGCTGTTTTCTTTTAATTCGATAAAAGTTGATACGAGTTCATATTTCGTAAACATTTATTGAAAAAAAAGTTTTATTTGGTAAAATATGATTCGCAAAAAGCTAAAAATGCATGCTGTAGTTTAATTGAATTTACGAAAGAAATTAATATCCTTTTTCCATTTTAAATTGATAATTTGATACATACATTGCCTTTCGCCCATTTTACGTAGAAACTAATCGAAATTGAAGCTTCGAGCACCATTACACGTCTTTTCCTATCTATTATTTTCGCAAATAATCAACTACATTTGCATTGTGATTCAGACAGTTAATTGAAAAGTTTTTTTGCCAATCCATATTTATTACATATCATAAATAACAAATTAAAAATATCAATGACACGTATACCAGAGAAACTGAAACTCTAATATTTCTAAAATATTTACTCTCGCAATATGAAAACCACAATAATAGCATAGGCAGACACATATTGCAATCCATAATTTACAAAAGCCATTACCGTAAAAATCCCCAACAACTACTCATTTAATTTCTATAATAGTACCGACCCCCATATCAGTTACGCATTTAAATTAATTTCCCTTCCAGTCAACACAACCACACACATCGATATACTATACTTCTTTGTCCGCGACCCCGCAGGAACAATCGCCGCTGCTGCTGTTGCTGCGCCCCCCTCGAGCCCCGGCATTAGGAATTGCATTTCCCCGGAAAATAAACGAGCCCCGGACTACTCGTATACACACCGCCTCACTGCCGCGGCCCTGTACACATATATATGTATACGCGTGTGTATATATATACCTACATACACTCAGGGCAGCCTATATACACTACGTACATTTCAGGAAAGTGCGTGGCAACGCCGCATTGCGTCGCGCCCCGACGTTAGGCAGTAGTAGTCGGTCGTACAGAGTAGCGGGCGCGTCGAACCCCGTCGTCGTCGTCGTCGTCGCAGCACAGCAAAGGGGATTTCGAAAAGCGCCCGCGTGTGTATGTACACACATGTAGTGTATAGGTACACGTGTACACTCTCTCTCTCTCTATCCCGCGCATCCGCGCGCGTACACGCATTTCTATGTATATACATACGTGTATATATAAAGCGTAGAAACTCTCCGAACCGCACTTATGTACACATACTCGCCCACATATATGTATATATCCGCCATGTGCTGCAGTGGATCCATATACGTGGAAGTAGAGAGAAAAAGAGGGAGGAAGAGAGAGATCTAAAAACGAGAAAAGGGACGTAGTATAACGCCGAGTATGACTCATTGCCGGGAGGAAAAGAGAGAGAAAGAAGCCTGGGTGTATATACGTATATGTGGGTCGGCTTGTTACACGCGGGTGTGTTCGGTCGTGGAGAATACACACGGGATATATAGGATGCTTTCCGCGGTGTATATAGTGTCACGCGCTATGCTCGCAGGCGATGAAGTTTTACGACGCGGGATTTTTTTACTCTCTTTCCTCTCTTGGTAGAGCCCTGTGTGTCCCTTTGAAGAGCTGAAAGGGTTCGTTAGTGTACGTAGGTGTGCCCGCGTGATTGTAGCGCGATTTATCAGGATACACGTTTCCTTGGGTGTATATATATTCTTATATGTGTATATTTTTATCGCAAGTATTGATGGCGCTGTAAAATATTGACGCGGAAAGAGAGAATAAATATAAGCGCAGAGCTATTTTTGTCACACTTTATATTCATATAAATTGTATACGCGAATGTTACAAGAATACTTTTGCCTTATTTATTATATTGATTTTCACTAAAGGAAGTATAATAATTTTGCTTGGTTTTATGCGCTATTCGCAGATCTTGTGGAATATACTTTATTATCCATCACCGATCTAGTTAACGGAGATCTATTTATCGTCGTGAAATATAAACGGACAGATTCAATTAACGATTCTCCTTCCTAAACTTTAAAACAATAACAAACTTACGGCATTTTCATTAAATTAAATTTGAGCATATTAGAGGTCGGCGTGCAACGAGGACGACGCCGTAGTATCGCGAAGACGTCAGCCAAACATATTTATCTTTACGATAATTTTCTTCAGCCCGGCATTCTTGCCCCCCTACGCCGTCTTTGGTTAGGAAAACTTTTATTACCGAAAGGAGTTTAAATTTCGGCTTTATCGTTCACAAAATAAGATAAGCTGAAAATAGATCGTATACGGGGATTCCGACAACGAGAGCACGCGCGGGGGCGGGAGATTGAAAAGCCCGAATCATCAAATTTTGTGGAACTAAAGTTTTTGAAATTTGTAGTGTCTAGAGAGAGAGTGACTTAAATGAATGGTAAATTAAAGGGCCGAAGTATAAAATTGACAGTACAGCGGAAATTTTCACAGATATCAAATTAAACAGCGATTCCCTTTGTATTCAGACCACTCTGGTTGCACAATATTTTTTTCAATACAAAACCGACGACCATACAGAAGCCCGAGCGCGCACAAAGCAAGGAATTCTCATTCATCGCGAAATATTCAAAATTCCTTGGAATAAATATAAAAAAAAAGAAACACGAAGAAGAGAAAAACAAAGTGCCTGTTGTCCCATTTTGCGGGTCTCCGGTTTATTTCCAATATTTCGACCTCTCTCCTCTCTGTCCTCTCCCTCTCTCTCTCTCTCTTCTTTTTTAATCGAAAACAAACAGCGACAATAGAAAGCAGGGCGCAATATCATCGGATAGAGAGCGCGAGAGATTTCAGATGAACCGAAATGAATTTCTCCTATACGGGTTTATAGATTATTGCGGGCCGTGTACATATAAACGTATGATAGCGGCTACAGCGGCGGCATACGATCATAATTTAATTAACCTCTTTCGCGAATCTGCAGCAGCATTGCACGCGCATGAGGATGTTATTAATAGTTACGGGCGCTTTCGACCACGCCTTCGCGTTGTTGTTGTTTGTCAAGGTTCATTTGGATGTTTTTTGTTCCATTGCGCGAGCAGCACGGTATTCCAATGGCGCCGGTTTATGAGGCTAATATGGCTCGCTTGTATAGGATAGCGCCAATGGAGGTGCTGTTTACATGCCGCACGGTTCGAAGGTTTTGGATAAACAAAAAGCTTTCTTCGGAAATTAATGGTTTAAAAACTTCCCAAGTGAAAATACCTATAAAAATCATGAAAATTGTAAAAAGAGCAATTTTTACTATAAATCATGACCAACTTTATCAAGACCTTACGAAATTTCAATTAAAAAATTCCTCCTGCATATTGTAAATTAATTTGAATCAAATCTCTCATCGATACTTAACCAAATTTCTCGCCACCATTAAACTTTCAACCTTTACCGAAATTATATTTCAGCACAGAAGTTCGCGTAACCTCTGACAGATATCCAAAATTCATCATTGATTTCCCCAAAGACCGAATGAAATATTAATCTCCAAGTCGGCCCGCGTAAAAACAAACCAAATTACAACTTTATATCAACCGGGAATCTCTCTCCGCAAACTACACAGCCGCACCTACAGCCACACACGCGTATACACACAGAGCCGCGAAAACTTGGCGGGCAAATGAATTTGGATTAAAGTCGAAATGGATTTGTCGAGCGCAGGAGCCAGCAAGTAAGTAAGTAAGTAAGTAAGTAACTAAGTACGTACTCGCTCGGCGGGGCACGCGCGTGCGGCAGGCCACCACCACCACCACCACGGCAAATTACTCTCATCAGAAGGACTTCGGCAGCGGCGCCAGCAGCAGCAGTCGCGTGCACCAACTGACTCTCCCTCTCTCTCTCTCTCTTTCGCGGTAAAATATACATGTATAAAGTTCTCTCTCTCTCTCTCTCTCGCGGCGACGCCACAGCACCGCTAATAAAGACGCGAGCGCGAGCCGAGACTCGGTAGTTTCGAGGCAGTGCGCAGCAAGCAAGCAAGCAAGCAACTCGCCTTCATACATAAATTAGGCATGTGCAAGCATTAAGGGATCTTGTAAAGTCCAAGTTCCCACCGCCGCCGCAGTTGCCGCCGCGCGGTGTGATCTAATTTTTTACGTCCGCGAGTTTTATGACTCAATTCGCGGCCGTGTTTACCGCTGGTACAAGGGAGGGGAGAGAGAACGAAAGTTTGGGTGGTCGATCTATGCTTTTCTTATATACCTATATACATATAGCTGTGAGCGCGCGCGCGTTTGTACGGCCAAGTTTCGCGTTTCGCTTTCGTTGACGCACGCGGGGCGACATAATTAAGGGAATGAAGAGAGAGAGAGGCGAGTTCTGACACGGACACACACGCGCATTCGTCTCTTTACTTTGCGGTAGGAGTACACACGCTCTACACGTATTTAATTAACATTGCCTGGCCGCGGTGACATTTTGTTGTCGACAGTGCGATTTGATATTCGCGTTCGTTTAAAAGCGATTGCAGAGGGGGGAAAAACAATTATCTACTATGCGAATAATTATTATACTTGGCGTTTAATAAGTCAACATCAGCGTTGTGTTTGAATTAGCGATATTTATATACGTGCAGCGCAATCGCGGATTTTAAATTTCGTTGAATAAAAGATCCAATTAGCGCGTTAATCCATATGACGATGACGGAGATTTAAAAAAAATAATGAAAGCGCGTTTTAAAAATATATCGTGAATTTCAATATTGAGCGTATATATAATTTTGCCTCAATAATTCACTTATAAATTATGCATCGTGTGTGCGTGAATGTGAGGAACATGTTGTAGAGAAATAATGAAATATACAAGAGCCCTTATTGGCTGTGTAAACATATCATTCTAAATAACATATTATTAGCTAAATTGACGGTCGATTATCTTCTGCAAACAATTTAAAAAAAAAATAACCCGCGTGCATAAAAAAAAGAACGCGACAAAACATCAAGTTAAAATACACGGCTGGGAAAGTGTACACTATTAAAGGTCGCATGGTCAGCCAACATCAATGAAAAATCAGTTAAAAGAACTACTTCCAATAAAGTATGTACCGACCGAGACAGACAAACAACTTGCAAAGTCCATCGCATTCGTCGATTCCACAATTAACGAGGCGTTTTTTCACACACGTATCCTCGAGATCCACACACCATTCGCGTCATCGCCTCTAATCCCACCCATCCCCGTAAAAGAAGAAGAAGAAGAAGCTTCCGCGTAACGTCTTTTAATCAGTTGCTGCCGCCACTTTGCGGCACCGCGACGCTTAATCCGCCGCGGCCTCGTTTACAATTTTTCCCCGCGCCGCGGCAAGAATAAGACGACGGCTCCGCTGAGTCGTGAAGCTCCTTTTACGCTTCTCCTCACTCTCTCTGCGCAGTTAGTGCTTTCTCATTCCGGCGAGCAATACACAAGACGCGGGGCTGTGTGCTCATGCCGCAGGAATTACCGCGCGCGCTCGCCGACCATCAGGCGAGAGGGAGTTTCCATCGCGAGAGTCCATGTACACATAAAGAAAATCAATTTCTTGGAAGTGTGAGGGAGAGAGAGAGAGAGAAGTAAGAAGAGGAGGAATGGAGTGCGAAGAGACGTAAACGGGGCGAGTCGCAGTCTTGCGAGAAGCGGGAGAGAGTAGTTGCGGTTTTGCGTTTACTACTGCGCGGAAACAGGTGGAGAGACGTTGAAAGAATGAGGCGAGGGTGGTGCGAGAAGATATGGCTGTACATTGACGGAAAAATAAAATGTTGTTAGCGAGGATGAAGAAAACGTTGGTTTTTTCGGAGAGACGTTGCCGAGTTGTTATCTTGTTGATTGGAGGATTGTTTTATTATATTCTGGTCTAGATATGGATAACAAGTTTCTGGAGTTATTGACGTATATAAAATGTTTACATTTTCAAGATATCGAGAATAGAATACCTTCCAAGTCACTGAATAAGCAATACGCGAATGTTGTCTTTGAGTTCTCAAGTTGATTAAAGATGAACAATTGGCTGCATAAAGAATAAACTATGCAATGTACTTCTATTCCTGTTATTCTGCTTTTGAATAATATATTAAAATTGAGTAATTAAAAAGTTCACTTTTTGGGGTAGCAATAATAAAATATTCGTTTAGCTTAAATCTCTTGAAAAACATATAATTCTAATTTTACATCCATTTCACTTTATTACCGTGCAAAGTGTCGTTTCTGATTATATAATACAAATGAGATTTCCGCAATCATTTTTCTAATATAAATAAATCGTAACCTGTCGCAACCGCTTTTCCGAAATTATAGGAAATATTATTCAAAGTTACACTGTCAGCTGTCGTCCAGGAAAAAATTAAAAATTACACCTCTAAATTTAACTGTAACCACAATAATAAAAAGCCTCGATTTCCTAAAAACATCAATCAAAGTTCTCACCTTCCTTTCAACTAGCGCGTATCGATCTTACATCACCTATAAATATATTTCCGATATTCCCAGGCAAAAGCATCACGCCAAACCCGTCACTGCCACCACCCGCATCTTTATAATAAACCAAACCAAGCCCCGACACTTACTCCGCATAATGAAAATCAATTCCCGCGGCCTCCACCTCTCTCTCTCCTTTTCTCGGCCGCGCGAGATCTCGTCTTACATCAGGGCTTGCGCGAACCACCACCGCCGTCAGGACGACGTCGACGAGGCTGCAGCAGCAGCAGCAGCCGTCACAGTGTCGCGCGGTGTATACTTAAACCGTCGGCCCCTTAACGAGAGAGGGAAAATGAGAGAGAGAGAGAGGGAGAGGGGAGGGCAAACTATCGGAAAGCTCGCTGCGCCTTTGTTCTTCGACTCGCGCGGGTGGTGGAGGCGGAAACTTTTCGATGAAGTTATACGCGGCGCGCGCCGGCACGTCGGTGCAGCCTGAAAGGAGGTTCCCTTCTCTCTCTACTACTACCTTCGCTTGTACGTGTAGGTGTGTGACAGTCGCGCGATTATCCTTTAAAAGCTTCCGGAGGCGGTGAATTTTTCGCGATCTATATATATATGTATACAGCCACTTTGCAGCCGCCACAGCCGCCGTGGCATCCCGTCGTTCATTCGATTTGTGCTGAGGCGGTTTTCGGCATGTTTCGTGTATAGCTCGTGTCTATAAGTATACACCTATATATGCACACGTATACGTGTGTGTGTAAGGTGATAGGTGAAATGGATGATGTGGGGAAGGCGCGTTCGGGGAGTGGGTAACGATTTTAGTTTCGCGGGGCGACACTTTCGCGCGAGCGAGCGCGCGTTTGGGAAGTTTGCGAAGGTGCCTCCGGTGACTTGGCTGAAAGGTGTTGATTTGCATTTTAGAGCGACAGGGGTAATTTGGAATCCTACGGAATTGCAGTTTTCGGGGGGATGATGGTGCTGGCGGCTTTGTGTAAAAGGGGAGAGGGGGAGAAAAAAAATTACGACGGTTAAGGGAATTTCGACGAGTCTGTCTTTACATTGAAATTTTCGTCGTTATTAACTTCGTTACTAGATGTATACTTTGTGCGTAACGCATGCAATTGTTTGTAAGTTAACTATGATAATGGAGGCTGATTTACATAAACAATTTCTTTGAATAATAATAATATATATTTAAAATATTAATGTAATGTTTATCAAATTAGTGCATGTTCTGTGATTGAAAAATTCATTTGATGTACACAAAAAAAGTTTTGGAAAAATTACTATACTGTCCCGCAAAGCCGCCACAAACTGTAACGACCCAAAAAATTACCATACTTTACAATAAATTTTATAATACAACACTCTAAATTTTTCTATATTTATAGCGAAGTTTCTTATGAAGTATGGTTATTTTGCTTTCCTCGTAGAGGAAGCATTTTTTAGTTTTTACAGTACCTGGTGGCTTTACGAGACAGTATTTTTACAAAACTATTAATAATTTTTACTAAACTTTTTCACAGTGTAGATACACTGATGTAAATCATCGAAACTGAAGAAAAGCCAATTTCGCTATTAAAGGCATTTTTCACGCCATAGCCATTCGTATCTGGCCTCATCCTTCCTCTTAATTCACTTCCATGTAATTTCAATTAGATGTAAGATGCGATATATGCATGGCCGCTCTTACTCCCGTCCTTGGATTGCAAAATTTCCCTCCATTCCGTCCCTCCATCCATTTCGCTCTCCCCCTTTGCTTTCTCACTTCCGCTACAGCTACGGAAACTTCGCCCCGTTCGTCCTTCGAAAGTCAGCCTCGCGATGTCGAACTTGGAGAGGGTGAACCGGATGACCGATATATTTTTTTAAGCGGTCGAAGCTGCGGGGGTGGGTTAGCAACTTTTTCAGACTCGTCAGCGGAATCGTTTTAATAACGGAACCGTCGGGGACTCTACGTGCGCGCGTAACAAATGGGATCGTCTGAATTGTTCTGCGCGAGAGTGCTGCACACGATCACTTTTTTACGTCTATAAACGCATGCGTAAATTCCTTCGGACCGAATCATTTTTCTCGAATTTCTGCGATGATATAGCCGAGTGCGAGAGAAAGAGCGAGTCTTGCGTGAAATGGATAGAGCGGTTGAGAGCGAGCGAGTGAGAGCGAGAGAGGATTTACTTCGGGCAAAAAGGAGGGAGATATACTTTGTATGGCGCGTATTTATGAAGGACAAGGAGGTGGGTACCACTTTATCTCAATGGCTAACTTAGTAAACGGTTCCTTTTTTTTGCGGAACGAGTGCGAATTATTGCTGCAATATTTTTAGTTTATTAAAGTAGATATATTTTTCAACAATAAGGTGGTGTAATATTAATAATCCATACAAAATTTTCTTTATTACAAATAGATTGCTTTATTCTCAATTTCTTTATACATACTTGTCACACTTACATATTTCAGACTACTGTAGAAGGAAAGAAAAAAGGGCACTAATTAGGCATACTAAAAGGTAATAGATATAAAATTCAATAAACATTTTTTCAGTTTTCCGTCCGTTTATGCAGTCTACGGTACATTCTTCATCTGTATCATTATCACTCAGAGAAAAAGGTGATAACCTGCAACCTCTTGCCAAATGCGATTCTAATTTACCTACACTAGCCAAGATTAATCCTAAGAACGGCGGAGAAGGTTTTAAAGGTCTTGATAAATACTCTGGATGAAACTGGGTTGCAACATAATAACTATGTCCTTCCAGTTCAACTATTTCCATTCGAATATTCTCTTCATCATGTCCTACAAATTTAAGACCTGAAGATTCCAAATCTGCAACATATTTTGGATTTACTTCATATCGATGTCTATGCCTTTCTTGTATGATTTCTGCATTTTCATATAATTGTTTTAAAACAGACACTGAGTTAACAAAACGAGTGGATTTTTTTCCCAACCTCATGGTACCACCCATATCTCCTTGATTATGTTCTGGCATGTCGATTACTACAGGATACTTAGTCTGTGCGTCAAATTCTGTACTATTCGCACCATCCAGTCTAAGTACATTTCTAGCGTATTCAATTACTATTACTTGTAGACCTAAACAAATACCAAGTAAGGGTTTATTGTTTAATCTACACCATCTGCAAGTTGCAATTTTTCCATTTATTCCTGTTTGTCCAAAACCTCCTGGCACTATTACACCATCGGTACTGCGCAACTTTTGCCAAGCCTCATAATATGATACTGGATCTGTTTCTTTTGATTCTTCTTCAAGACTTACAGCATCAATGAAGGATAACTTTAGTTTATACCCTAATGTAATTGAAGCATGTTGCAATGCTTTAATTACGGAAGCATAAGCATCTTCAAGTTTAGTATATTTACCAACTAATGTAATATTTACAGTTTTTCTCAAACAATCAATACGGTCTACAAGATCTCGCCATGTATTCATACATGGAACTGGAAGAGGCATTTGTAAATTTAATTGAAGTCTATCATTTAAGTACTCTATGATTCCTTGGCTTTCGATTAGCAAAGGAACTTGATAAATAGAAGAGAGATCATGAATTGATATGACTTGCTCAGGTGCAACATGGCAAAAATTTGAAATTTTAAATTTAAGTGATTCCCCGATCGGTTTTTCTGATCTGCATATAATGAGATCTGGTGACAGACCTAAGCCTCGCAACTCTCTAACACTAGATTGTGTTGG